>JALJCO010010877.1:0-10808 GCA_023101725.1 Atherinomorus stipes
AAGTGGTGTTCATTTAAGAATAATAGAAGAGAACTAATGTTGACTTTTGCCATCGTACAGACCTTAAGTGATGTCAGCAGCGTGGTGTTTGCAGTCAGGCACCTCGTTGGTCAGCCTGCTAGCAGTGGCTGAGCTAAGATGATGCAGCGGTGAAGAATCACAGACGCGTCGCCAAGGTTACACGTTTATTACAATATAACTGGTCAAATACGGCAAAGGACTGTGTGTCAGACCCTGTGCGTGTCCCAGCGGTCAAACGGAGTCCCTCAGGTCCAGCTGTCTGTAGTCCGCGCTCGCTCCCGTTGCGAAGGACCCCGTCCTCTCATTTGCAATAGTGCTTTATAAAGACCCTGTCAAACCCCCTACACACCTGATATTCAGTCTGGTGTGAGTAGTCTGTGAAAGACACGTCAGCTTGGGATCTTGGTTCATAATTTGTCATGTCGCCCTAATTTATCAGTCGTCCTTGTCCTTGTCATAATCTTAACAGTATATATCTATAGAGTCAGACAGTCTGCCCCGACACTCCCCTCAGTGACGTAATTCACGTCACTCACCCAGTCGAACTAGATATGTGTCATTTACCATCCAAACCCCCATTAACTAACTAAATCAAATTCAAGTCCCCATAATCAACTTAAACATAAATCAACCCAAGTCACCCTACCTTCACTGTTACCCGTCAGTCTTGACACAGTCCTGTTGCCAACAATCAATTACATATTAAATCAAAAATAGGAAAGATAGAGAAAGTAGAGGAGGAAAGACAGAAAATCACAAAATCACATCCTAACGTGTAACCTTATAAAAGATTTGTTTACAGGTACGCAAATCGGTATGCGTTTACAATACAATCATTGTGGACACAATCATTAAAACATTCAACAATCAAAAACAATCAAACAATAATCAAAACAGAATTACTGGCTAATTGATTCTTAGCTGTAAGAAAATTATATGATTAACACTAATCAATGTGTATGTTATTAACCTTATGATCAACAAATATCAAATTAACTCTATGATTAACAAATTCAATGTGTATGCAGTTAACACTATGATTAACAAACCCATAATGATTAACAAATTAAATGTGTAAGCAATTAGCTGATTAACCAAAACATAACGAAAACCCAATGTGCATAAAATCTAACTGATTAATAGAACACAATGTGTCTGAAATTAACTCTATTGATTAACAATTTACTATACCACCTACCAACTCAACATGTATGCAAACAATTCCACCACTTAACCAAATCAAAGTGTGTGATTTAACAATACTGATTAATAAAATCAACAGGAAATACTAAAATGTGTGATGCACAAACTGAAATTTACTCAAGTACCACTAAATGAAAAATTGATGTGAAATAAAGATGACACAAACTAGAAATGTGTGTGTGAAATTATTCTTAGCTGAAAACAGAAACTTTGAAATCTTTAACTTTATGTGAAAACACCAATTATCCTCCTGGAATGATTCTTGTAGAAATGCAGCATTTGGATAGTAATTTCTTGGCCCCTTGTCAGTCATAGACTGAATTTCCTGTAGCTCGAACAACCACCCCCTCAGCCACATAATGAGACTATGTCGGCTGAGGAAAGCAGATCCAACATCCAGTGTGCAATAGCAAAGCAGATTATGCAGAGATTTGTAACTTTATTTTGCAGCTGACATGTTACTGATGTGTCTTCTTGCACCACGACCATGACGGCACTTTGTAACCTGATACCTCAGCTCATTCACAGGCACAGGTCAAGGTAACCATCACCACCCATCTCCACAGGTGTCAACCTTCTTCACATTTCTGGACACATTTTGAGCAGTGAACAGCACAGCGAGTGATGACGCAGACATCAACAACTCAGCCTCTGTGAGACTCGTTCACCCTCGCCATCCAGGCTGCATCCTTATTTTTGTCGTGGTGTACAACATACAGTGTTGCCATGTCAGCTGTTCTGTTGACCAGTTGTGGACTGATTTCTTTCCGGACGGCTTGATTCAGCAGTGATCTGCAAGCAGAAAAAGACAACAGCTTACCACAGATACACAAATACATGTAATGTAGTTTTTATTTCTAATTGGATTAACGTTACTCCCCGGAGTGAAAGGTTGTTGTTCGTCCAGTTCGGCTCTCCTCGGCGTCCTCTGCGATCCTTTCCATTTCCTTCGAAACGGTCCCGAATCTTCTCCTTGGTTATGGTGAACTTTCCTCCTTCCTCTGTGTGGGTGGAATTTTCTGCAACACTATTACACTTTTCCATTGTCTGATGAAAAAGACTGTAAACAGGTCAAACAGCTATGACCTCTTTACACCAAAAAATTCAGTTCTTCTGCAGTTCTGTGTTCTGTGGCTTCAAGCCAAAGAGAGAGACGGCAAAATACTGTCAAAAAATTACAGTTTCTGTTTTACTTTGATGACATGTTACAGAAATCCACCCGGAGGTTGTAGAAAACTTCTCTTTGGCACAAGCAGTAGACCTGAGAAAGGCACAAACTTTTCCTGGATTGCTGGTCAGACAGATGTAACACTTTACAATTGCAGCTCTCCTGAAGAGCATCAGATCATCAGTTCAGTTCAGAGTTTTATGGGCGTGCCCATGCATGGGGGACCGCTGAGACACAGTACTAGGAATCTGAACACACAGTGACATCTTTACCTTTCGACAGTGTTAGAGCTCGGATTACTGCGGTTAATTCGGCTCGTTGGGCTGAACACGCGTTTGTTAGTTTCACGCTTTCAAGCAGGTGGAAATTGTCAGTTTCGCGGTCATACTGAACGATCGCATAACCCGATTCTAGGCCTTCTGTTGAACGATAATACGACCCATCTGTGAAAAACAGAGATTCATTATCATTTAGTGATATTGCTTTCAGATCTGGTGCAAGTTTTGTTTTTTTTTCCTTATTCAACTAAAAGTTAACATCTGATACTGCTAATTTCTGTAAGATCTGAATGCAGACTTTGTTTATTTTCTTTCAACAATATTTCGGCTCAGGTATTGATCTCTGACTGACAGAATTGCAGTTTTTTGTGAGACTCTGTCCCTGCTCAGCTAAGTAGCTGAGAAGGTTGAAGGTGTCTGTGAAATATTGGTGTTTGTCAGTACTGGCTGCGAGCATCATCACAATAAGGAATTACTATCGCTCTTGAGTTTAAACTTGACGTTCTCGAGGTTTTGTCTCAGTTCCTTTGTGAACTCCGCAGGTTAGCCCACAAAGGTCTGTGGCATCCTCATGTACTTCAAAATGACTTCCGAACTGAAATATGAACAGTTACTGGGAAACTTAACTGACTTTTATGCTATATAAATTATACAATGCTTCATTCTTCAAAACTATACATGTTTTAACAATTTCCTCTCATACTTTTTGAATGTGAGCCTGTACAGGGTTCTCCATGGGAGCGTGCAAAGCTTTTTTTTTGTTTAACACTCACCGGTTGCGCAGATTTTATCTCGCCGACGTCCGAGTCCAATTTCACCCAACTTACTTGGTACATTGGATAATATTTGGAAACGAAGTTTCGCTTGTTCGTCGTCAGCGTTCGATTGGCTTGGTAAAATTGCTATCGTTAGAGTCGCTTCACCTCTGCAAGAGACAGACAACTTTAGGAATTCTTTCATTTGTGTTTGTGATACAAATGGTTGTTGTGTTTCAAAATAAGCTAATTCTCTAACTTCTACAATCATGGGATCTAAATGTTTTCATGTGTAGTTAATGTTAATGAACAGTGTGATGTGTGAGAAGCTGTTAGTCACACTCTCTTTGAATACTCAGACATTTTCACTCCAATGGCTGTCACACAGATTTCTCAGGCCAGTCTTTTGGGATTCTGTGTCAGCTTGAAAGTCTTTCAGGGTTACATGAAGTGAGCAGCGTGGTTTTCTTGCTTCAGGGCAATTGTCCATTATGAACTTTGTCCAGGCTTCAGTGGCTGAAACAATAAGAGATGTTATTTCACCCAACCAACAGAAATAAGGCAGATTCTTTTTTGACACATCATGGCATATGGCTGTTCGATTGTCTGCAGTCTTGTGCCTTCGTTTGTGCACAAAATTGCCATGTTCAGGGGGGCAGGATGCATTTCTGCCAAGCAGGTTGATCAGTGCAGTGTCACTCACAGTCAGCTGAACATTCACCGTTCTGTCCTCATTGGGTCAGGAATCATGAGGGGGTGTAACTGAGTCTTTTCTGCAACCCCAATTGTGGACACCTGCTGTCTGCACCATGGGACATGTGGATGTGGTCGTGGTTGTCAAACCCAGGCTGGAGTGGCCCCCATAGGTTTTGGGCTCTCGGGGTGTCTCTCTGTGTGGACATTCTCCTCCTCCACATGTGTTCCCTGGCTGGTCACATGTCCTGCATCTCACAGGTGCTCTGCTGGTTTGTACCTGTGGTTGAAGGTTGGCCACACCTCTGCGTCTTGGTTCTGCATTGTTGTTGGGCTTGGTTGTGCTGTACAGACTCTGCAACATGAGCCACATTTTGATCAGCTGGCACTGTACAATGCCTATAATGACATTCAGTCTGTCTTTGGCTGGAAGAGGAAAAGTCTTTTCTTTGTGTCTGGGTATGGTCAGTGAGATGTGACCATCTGTGTTGCATTGCTGTGTGCTGTGTTGTTGTAAACATCTGTGTTGCTCCACTAATAAGACTAAGATAGGACAGAGAGAAGTTTGTGTGTCATCTGTTATCTGTAGCCAAGCAAGATCTTCATTGCATGAGCGTGCACGTGAAAACATGTGGGTACAGTAGATGTATGTGTGTTATCTGTAATGGAGCGTGTGTGTGGCTTATCACCACCTGTGACCTTGTGTCAGAGGCTGTGTCTTGGAAACCTGCTGCTTGTAAAGAAAATTAATTCTAGTGGTTGCTGCTTCTTCTTGATGTAAAGCTTTCTGATTATCTGCATGTTCTCTGCCATATTTCTGAAATTATTCCGAAATTTGTATGTCTCTTTCATCAAATTCTTTGCATTTTTGTTTTTTGGCTGCAGTAATTCCAGTTATGGGCGTGTTTTTTAATGATTTTTTCAGTTCAGCACAGACGCATCAATCGTAAGTACCATTTTTTGCCAATAGGTGGCGTTTTTTTTTGTTCTCATCCACCTAGTGAAGAATTTTGTAATTTCATATTTCAACAATGGAAATTTACTGGCTAGAATTTCTACTGCTGTGTCATTCGGTCGATATTTTGTTCATTTTTGCTTTATCGGAGTCCGCCATTTTGTCGACCTCGAACACCGGAGAGGCACTCTGACACAGAAAATTGTTTTTCTGCTAGACAAAATATCTGTCCAGTGCTCGACATCAACAAAATACACACTCTGTCCCCCCTCTTCTTCCCCCGAGAATTTCTACAGGGAAGAAGGAAAGGATGGAAAAAATTCTTATAGCTGTAGCACTGTCCCGTGGAAAACTCACACAGACTTTTTTCTTTACTTTACTTTAAAATCTAAAAAGGAATCTAACAATCTAAAAAAATCTAAACACAATCCTAAAAATTTTACTTTCAACTTTACTTATTCTTTTAAGCAAAATTTATTTATTTATTTTTCCCAGCACTTGCACAAATTTCACTCAGAGTTTTTCTTACTTTGTTCATATAACATTGACTTTTCTTAACAATTGACCAACCCAAATGTTTCAGAAACTCCAGTTATTTTTTACTTTTATTTAAAAAGGTTCTGTCAGGCACAGTCTCTTCCTTTACCGAAACATTATAAACATTTTCATATGATTTTTTTGGGATTCACACAAACTTCATTGCTTTTTTTTTTTTACTTTACTTTAACTATTCTCTTTATTTTATTTCTCCATGTGAAATGTATCCTCCATCAGCTTTTTTGATACCGAAATCAACGCTACTTATTAACTCCGTCATCAGACCGAAACTTTAAATTTACATGCGTCTACAAACACCATCTATACGTAAGCTTTTAACTCATGAGTATACGTGTAAATTCGTGTTCCTTCAACCATGCAAATTTAAATCAAAAAGGTTTTTCCTCAATTTATATCAGAAAACAAACAACTTTCGCTTAGTGCCTAATTACCTTTATTACTTGATTATTCTTTTTCTCAATGCTATTTCAGCAATCAAATTTCTGTTGGCCGGCCAGTTTCCGAATTACCGTATTTCATTCCCAATGCTATTTTAGCAACTGAATTTTGCTATCTGCCCAAAGGGGGTCCTCAATGCATTCTGATTTCTGTTCAATTTGTAGCAATTTGTTACATATAAGTTCACGTGCGCCGATGTGTAATCTTACACCTATCCACAACACCATCCATACGTAAACTCTCATGCATTACAAGAACAGTATTGCAACATATAAGTTTAGACAAATGGGACGTCTCCCTAGTAACCTTATATGCATTTCATTTTGGCAACATGCAAGTTTCGATTAGATCAGTCATTTCAAACATGCAAACCACACACTTACACACGCTATCTCACACGCGGAACTTCACTACATTTTTTATTATTAGGGTAATCACTCCCTGTCCTGATTTTCTGACACAGATCACATGGAGTTACACTCCTAAGCACTATGAAATTACCGTATTTTGTTTATTTTTGTATTGCTAAACCCCAGGTCTATACCTGTTTTCTTTTGGCTGTGAAGTGTTTTCTTTTTAGTTTGAATCTCTGCTCTTCACTGATAGGTAAATATATTATCTTTCTTACCGTTTTCCGTCCGTATTTAAGATCCGTTACCGACCTCTGATCTCGTCCAGTTCATTTTGGAAACTGCGGAACCCTTTTGGTACCGTTGGTTGCATTTTTTCCTCGTTGGTTCGGACAGGGAGCAAAGAAAAGACAAACAATTAATTCTCTATATTCCCCACGTCGAGGTCAGCATTTTCTGTCATAGCGCAACCCTTCTGGTAGCTAATCAGAAGTGCTGTTCATTTAAGAATAATAGAAGAGAACTAATGTTGACTTTGTCATCGTACAGACCTTAAGTGTGGATGTCAGCAGCGTGGTGTTTGCAGTCAGGCACCTCGTTGGTCAGCCTGCTAGCAGTGGCTGAGCTAAGATGATGCAGCGGTGAAGAATCACAGACGCGTCGCTTAAGGTTACACGTTTATTACAATATAACTGGTCGAATACGGCAAGGGACTGTGTCGTCAGACCCTGTAAGTGTCTCAGCGGTCAAAACGGAGTCCCCAGGTCCAGCTGTCTGTAGTCCGCGCTCGCTCACGTTCCGAAGGACCCCGTCTTCCTGTTTACTGTGATGCTTTATAGGAACCTGTCAAACCCCTCCCCACGTGATATTCAGTCTGTAGTGAGTCGTCTGTGAATGACACGTCAGCTTGGGATCTAGGTTCATAATTTGTCATGTCGCCCTAATTTATCAGTCGTCCTTGTCCTTGTCATAATCTTAACAGTATATATCTATAGAGTCAGACTGTCGCCCCGACACCTGCGAGTGCACCCGCGAGTGCACCAGCTGTTGTTAGATCCGTGACATCACGGAATCACGGGAGGATTGCAAGATCGCCTTTGATTCTCATCCAAATGGTTAATTTTGTCCACGTTTGTGCGTCATGGTTTCTTATTTCACTGAAACCTTGTGGACATGTTCAGGTAGTTCAGCAGTTTAAAAGCTGCACAGTGGCTTTTGTTTAGGAAGTTACCAGATGTTTTACACTGAATCTGTGTCTGATTTCCTGCCTGATTCGATCTGAACTACTGAAATTGACGCGGTGTCGGTGCGTGCTCTGTCAAAAATAGAGCTGGCGCATATCTTTAGCGCAGCGGCGCAACATGCCGGAGCAACGACGGACCGCTCACGCACCACAGCGTGCTCAATATATTTCAAATCATTGACTACATGGGCGCGGTCTGGTGCGCATGGTGTGCCGCTGCGCTGCGCTCACGTCACGTCACGTCACGGACCAGGTGTAAAGCCGGGGAGAGGGGAGCAGTCAATAGTCAATTAAGCTGCAAATCACTTACTACAGCCAAAGATCAGATTAATTTTGGTTGATGTCTCACATAGTGACTTCAGTGGTTACTTGTGGCAAGGATGTGCTGGAGATTCCTTCTAGCTGTAAGACAGGGCTACTCAGTTCAGTCCCACAGGGCCACAGTCCTGTGGGTTTTCATTGTATCCCTGCTCCAAAACGCCTGAATGCAATTAAATTATCCAACAGCCTATGAAGTTCTTCACAGTGGCTCATTCATTTGAGTCAGGTGTTTTGGGGGATAGGGACAGGGGCAAGGATACATTGAAAACCTGCACGGCTGGACCGAATTAAGTCGTCTTGCTCTTTGGCATGTTTAACTACATTAGATAAATGACATTTCAGAGCAATAGAGAAAATGTATGAATAAACAAGGATATGAAAGCCCTCAGTTTTATATCTTAAATAAAGGGGGGTAATTCCTAAAAAAAGTTTATATTTTTTCCGCACTTCTTTTTCATACTTGTTAATATTGTGATTTGACTATGAAACAGGATTATTATTGTCATTCTTTTGGGTCTTTTAAATAGTTTTTTTTTTTGTCTTGATATATATTTTTCTTTCTCTCTTTTTCATTTGTTCGAAATAGATTTTCATTCATTCATCCATCCATCCATTCATATATTCATTCATTCATTTGTTCATATAGCATTTAACAGATTTCTAATAGGGGATTATCACGCTTACCGGAAGTTGCCGGCTTTTGACACTTCCTCTTCCGGGCCATGTTAACGACAGCCGTTCCTGCTCTGTTATACTGTTTAAATCGGATAAACTCCAAACATATTTAAGTTTTCATTCTAGACTGAAGTGATACTGGATCAAAAGCTGGATCAAAGCGATCGATTTGCCGCGGTGAAGGGACGAACTTTATAATAAAACACGTTTGTTTGTCGCCGGTGTGGCACAACACCGGCACTTCACAGCATGCTAGCTTTAGCCAGCTAACGTTTACTGACGTGCTTAACATTGTGCGTCTTAAAACACACAAACATCTGAAAATCGGGTCTGTACCTCCCCGTTTCCAGTGGAACAACTGGGGACTGCCAAGAAAGGAGACGCTTTCAGATGATTGTGTTTTCAGCCGCACAAAGTTGCTGGCTAATGCTAACCTGCTAACACGACTGCGCAGTCTGCCGGCCACAAACAAACGTGTGTCGTTTTATTATAAAGTTAGGTCCTTCACCGCGGCGAATTGGTCGTTTTAATCCACTTCTTCCTCAGCATCACTTCAGTCTGGAATGAAAACTTGGCATTGGCGTTTATCCGATTTACAAAGTTTAACAGAGTAGTAGCTGGCGAACTATTGTTAGCAGGTTAGCATTAGCCAGCTTGATGACTTGCCTAACTTTGTGCGGCTGAAAACACACAATCATCTGAAAGCGTCTCCTTTCTTGGCAGTCCCCAGTTGTTCCACTGGAAACGCAGCAGCGCCAAGATCCAAAAACGGCAAACGGCAGTTGCCTTTTCTAGAAACGGCAAATGCCGTTTCGGCAGCGGCACTTGCCGTTTTCTCAGTGGTCTGCCTTTTCCCAGCAACACGCCCCGCCCCTGTGTTTTGCTGCCGTGGACAGATGGAGATGGAAACTTTATTTTATTTAACTTAACATGCTATAATCTACCATTTTTAGCACATTAGGCCTATTTCATAAAGGCTTTTTCGTGATTTTATCCATGCTGTTGTTAATAGTTCCGATGATTTTGTAGCCTAATTGAAATTCTGGTAAACTCCTTTTGTTTCCTCCAGGATCTTTCTCGCTGTGGGGTTCTGCCTGCTCATTCTGGGGGTTCCCGGGGATCGAACTTTTGTCTGGGCGGTTGGGGGTCTCGCGCTGCAGCCTCGCAGGGATGGTGTTGACCTGACCTGCCCCTGTCTTGGTGTTTCTGGTGTAGTGACTGCTTATGTGGACATGTGTGGACTCGTCAATCTTTCGCCGTTCTTATACAGTGATGGCCGCTGTGAAATAGGCAAGTCGCTCTGTCCCAGCGGCGATTGCCGTTTTTAAACGGCAGTTGCCGCTGTGAAATAGGCAAGCCGTTCTGTCCCAGCGGCTTTTGCTTTTATGAGTGAGTTGGGCATTGTTTTTTGCCCCCACATTTTACAGACTGGAGATGAAACATTAGGCCTAGTGTCATTATAGGCTCCTGCTACCTGCTTATGCCAGGAGGGGTCGCATCTTTTCAGAAACGTACAGTAAAAGCATGTCTGCTGTTATTTGTCAACAAGAAAACTATTTGTATTTTTTCACACGGACTGGACTGGAATAGCAGTCAGGCTAAGATTAAATAGCAGCATATTTGCTTTAATGCAGAAGTTAAGTTTTTCCTAGGTAGAAATTTAGAAATTGGCTACTAATTAGCTAGTTCATTTGGGACAAAATCATTGACATAAAGATGTGATGAGAGGGAGAAAATCATGGACATAAGGATGTGATGAGAATTAAGTTAACACCCCAGAGGAATAAGAAATCCAAGTCTACTCCTAATACTGCATCACAAAACAACATTGACAGGAAACAGATAATTTTACCTGCTGGAAACAGTTTGTACAGGGCCCCACAAGCTACCCATGTAGGCCTACTTATTTTGTATGTGAGTGATTCTACAATTAGGGTACATTTCGGGTCAACAAAAAGTGAAAAAAATCAATTTTTTTCTAGCTTAACATTCTATTTGTTTCCATAGTATAGCCCCGGATTATGTCAAAACAGCTACAGAGTAACACAGTTGATAGGACACATTAAGAACAGAAGAAAAATCAAAACCTTTATTTCCATCTAAAACCTTATTTTTGATTAATTGATTGATTTATTTCTGGAACACAGGAA
>JALJCO010010879.1:0-33237 GCA_023101725.1 Atherinomorus stipes
AGCAAAGCAAGCAAAATACAATCAAATATAACTTAGAACCAAAATATTACTCCCAGAAAGTGAGGGAAGGTAAAGAATAAAGAGAGAACCAGTAGTATAGTTTGTGTCCGATGTTATCTCATATTCAGCCCGTAGGCCTTTCTGTCCTGACCTATCTGTCCTGATAAACCTGCTCCAAAGGAGACAGAGAAACGCCCATCATCATGTTTTATACCTCTGTTGTAGCCCCACCTAAATGTGGGACAGACAATTCTTAAAAAGGTCATTTTCAAGGCAATTGGATATAATACGCATTAAAGACTAGTAGTTGTTACTCTGGTTTGTCCTAATAAGGATTTAACTCTTAGTTAGCTTTCAACCCTTCAGCTGACACTCCTGCAGGAAGTGCAGGCATGTGTGTGTAATTCTATTTATGGTAGGAGGAAGTGTAGCTGGACCAGCTGAATTACACAGAGATGTTTCTGACTTAGGCCTACAAGCTTAACAATGAATGAAAAAGTTAAGAAAAGGTTAAAGTCAAGTTCACACAACACAACACCTGCTCTAGACCAGCTGCATCCTCCTCTGGACCACTTACCACCACCACCACCACCTCAGGACCAGCAAAACCCTCCACTGGACCACAAAAGCTTTTTCCTCTTTTTTATGGACCAGCCAAAGCTCCCCCAGCACCCATTGTGCCAGGCTCATTATCTGTCACTGCAAATGTGTTAAAAAGGAAAATTTCTGAAGATTCTGACCGTGATGAAAAAAGAAAGAAGAAACTTTGAAGGATATGTTTTATGTTAAAGGATCTAATTTGAAGCCATAGGCTTGTAATTAAATCCTTTGACATATTTTGCATTTCAAAGTCTTTTGTTTATTTTAGTTAACTGTTGCTCTGAGTTTCAGATTTGTTTTTTTAGATATTGTCAAATCAAATCAAAAAGATACAGTATATTCTAACTATTTAATTTTTCCATTTATGCTTTTAACAATATAACATTTGGAAATCTATTATCCACAGTTCACATTGCAGTTTGTAAATGTTCATAAGGCATTAAACTGGTGCACCAAATGTTTAATGACAATGAATAAGTGATTATCCTTTTTTTTTTTTTTTAATAGCCTCTATTTTTGGCCAAATTTTCCCGTGTTAGTGTTAATAAACCCCTCTTTTTTAAAACAAGCCCAGCCTTCCCGAAAAAAGTTCAGGCTCAGGATTTTTTTTTTTGCTTTAAGCCCTGTGTTGTGCACTGATGAGGCCATGTGAATGTCCAGAGTGAGAATCAAAGTTCCTGTTTATGGTCTGTCAGCTTTGTCTCTCTGCTCAGAAACGGTTGAATCAGACAGCAGATTATCATTCTACGTAGTTCAATTGCTCCAATAAGGGCACACTATCACTTCTCCTGTTTCTCTTTATAAATCGTATTATTTTTCCGCCATTTTTTTTTGGGCACATTCAGCCCTGTTCAACCCATTTCAACAAATTTGGTATCAAAACGTTCAGCGCGTTCAGGAGATGATGGCTATATCTCCTGGTATTGATAACTTCAACAATTTTCAAGTTATTGATCATTTATTGATCAATTTTTCCCATTCATTTCAATGGAGAGGCCTTCAAACCCGTCAAAAACCTTCCACCTTTTTCAAACCTAAGGGGAAAGAAATTTTTCACCTAATAAATGTCAAGCGGGGGGGCAAGAAGAGGGGCAGCAATGACCCCCCCCGGGGGGGGGGGGGGAAAAATTGCGCGGCGGGAGAGGCGAAAGACGGTGGGTCCGTCCCCGACTCGAGGCTGAAGAAGAAGACGCTAAAGAAAATAAAAAAATAAGAAACACGCCAAGATGCATAAGGAACTCATCGGACAAGGGGCGAGGGCGGGGCGCGGGTGGGCGCGTGACAGGGATAAAGCTAACATCGAAAGTAAAAAGTAATAAAGTCGTGCTCTCGACACCAGAAAAATAAGAAAAAAATTAAAATCGGGAGTGGGAAAAGGAGGCAGGAAAGTAGAGAGGGGGGGGGGGGGGAGGGACCAAAAAAGAAAGAAGTAGAAAAGTAGAAAAAATAAAAAACAAAAAGAAAAGAAGGGAAGAGAGGGGAAGGTGCGGAGGGGTGTAGGGGGTAAGGGAGAAGAGAGAGGGAAGGGAGGGCCAGGGGGGGAGTTGAGGGAGTGCCTTAAGGCTTTGTCATACTTTAAGCTAGAAACACCATTCAAACTTTCTACGAATCAGCAAAGACTCAGCTATTCAGGAATGTCTTTCCAACTTGATATCTTCAACCAGTTTTGAATTATGGCAGTTTACAAACAATTCAACTTTTAGAAAATTCATCTCTTTCTCTTCCTCACCCTTCAGCTCCACTCTACTTCCACTCTAACTTCGAACACATCCTCTCCTTTCTAACTTCATATCTTCAGCTTACTTTCAGCTAGAAAGACCATTGAAATTTTCAAACACTCTTCAAACATATTAATATTAATATCTGGATTTTCATATTTACATCTTCAACCATTTTTGAGTTATGCCCTTTCCCAAAAAATGACAAATCGCACTTTTCAGACCAAATTCTTCAATCGAAGATCAAATCCCAAACAAACGCTCATAACTTCATAAGTGTTTATCGCACAGAGATAAAATTTACATAATTACAGAGTTTGAAGCCTTGGCTCCAATGTCAATGCAGGCGTGAATTGGCTCAGACCCACCATTTTCCAACTACGGCTCTCCAAAGCTCACAAAATGAAGTCAGCTTGGTCTCCGGGTAAAGCTGCATATCATTACCGCATTACTGTATTACTGAGGAAGGGAAGTCTAGCGTGCCAAAACAATCCCCCGCTGTAAAAAGTGACATTTTTTTTCTTTGGAGTATTTACTGTACATATGCAGTAATGTCAACTACATAAACCAGTTTTTACTGCTATGTCATCACTCCTTTAAATAAATAAAACAACCGTACCATCTTCTTCTGCTTATCCGGGGTCGGATCATGGGGGCAGCAGCCTAAGCAGGGAAGCTCAGACTTCTCCCTCGCTGGCCACAGTTGCCAGCTCATCCAGGGGCATCTTGAGGTGTTCCCAGACCAGCTGGGAGACATAGTCCCTTCAGCATGCCCTGGGTCTTCCCAGGGTGTCGTCCCAGTGGGACATGCCCACCAGGGAGGCGTCCAGGGGGCATCCTGACCAGATGCCCGAGCGACCTCATCTGGCCCCTCCTGGATGTGGAGGAGCACAGGCTCAGAGCCCCTGCTCCTCGGTACATTTGCTTGCTCTCACACAACCACCTCACTCTTAACCTTACCTCCATGTACTGTTGTCACGATACTAAAATTTTTAACTTGATACTGATACTGTGGATGCTGCTTGATACTCGACACCGATTTTGATACTACAGAGGTGAAAAAAACAGGGTTTTTTCACTTTTCTCTTTTTTTTTATTCAAAGTGCTGATGACACCACCTTAACTTCAAGTAACTTTGCCATACAACAACACACCAAGACAAAATAAGTAGTTCTGTGCAGTTAGAAGTTAATCAGACGTGTATTTACGTGTATTTACCAAAGACTGTATATTACTGGACGTAGCTTCCGGTCTCTTCTGAATAGAGAAATGTGAAGCCAGTTGGGCGTGTCTTACCGTCGCCATCTTGCCGTGTCACGTACGTCGTCACTCCAGGAAAATACTAAAATAGGCACAGCGCGGCCGCGGGGCAAATGATTGACAGCTGACGTACTGTGGGCTAAACGCTAACTGAGCTAACACGAAACTAAGAGGAGCTAACAAAGATAAGCCCCCTAAGCGGCATGGTTAAGGTAAGACATGCTTAGACTTGCAATTCGCTGACTAAACACCGCCGTTGTGCGACTCTGTAACAAACTGAGACCTTATTAACCCTCTAGGCGCCAGAGTTTATTTAGGAAAATATTCCATTTGGACTTTAAGATTTCAAAATGCTGTAGCTTGGAGGTGGTGAGAGATAGATCCATAATGTAAATGAGAAAAATATTCTTCATGACCTAAAGTTTATGATGGGAGTAAATTTACACATCTAATTTGCATATTGTGATGTCATCAGGTAGCGGCCATATTGGATTGTGTAACTTTCAGTAAAAAACAGATTTTTGAACATATTTATACAAAGGAAAAAAAAATTATACTGTCATATCATGCTCTAAATAAAGAAACATGAGTTTGATTGGAGTAACTTTGCTAATATAATTTGTATATCAGCAGGTAAAACTCAGTAATACAGAATTCTGAACATATTTGCACACAGTAGATTTTTTTTCATTTTTTCACTGATCCCTTTTCATCCTCATCCTCAGAATAAATGAACAGAAATCTGACAGGAGTACATTTTCTAATATAATTTATATATCAACAGGTAAAATTATGTTTTTATGCTTTTTTTCTCCCCTTTTTTGTTATTATAGATTTATAATTTGTCATAACCTAGCTGACTCCTCATACCATCATACCAGCCATGAAATCTGGGGTTTGGCTGGAGTTGGTTTGTGTGTAGGTACTGGTGAGCATATCTTTTTATTTGTGATGAGGTTCCAGAAATTCTCATCCGAAAACAGAGACAGAAAATCACATGCACGAGCATCTGTGAGATCCTCGTGTCCGCGATATCCCACAGGCTCGTCAGTGTCTTTGATCCATTCATGGATCACTTCCTCACCTCTCAAACATTCCCAGCCGTCATCAATAACTCCCCTATTTTGATTATCCCCTCTTCTGCCCACACATCCCTCTTTCTTTCTCCCATCACCGCGGCAGAGAAAACTTTCACCGTCATCGGGGTGTTTCTGACAGTTTGTGCGGCGCGAGTGCGGCAGCGCGCGCTGCGACGTCAGTCACTCGTCTCTGGCGAGGCATGATCGTCCCCTTCTAATCCTGATCAGCAGAGATCAGTGCAGCACCTCGTCTGCACTGTAAAGGCCTCCGTGAGTTTAGTTTTTTATTCTAAAAGTCGCGATCTGTCTCCCACTGTTTCCAACACGCTGCTGCTTTCGCCTTTTCTTTCTCTCTCCCGCGCTCCTGCAGCTTCGCGCGCATACGGCGGGAGTCGGGTTTCAAACCTTTATTTCTCTGATTTTTTCCATATAAACACACTAAAAAATGGCGTCAGAACTAAGGCTGTATGTCTTGGCGATGTAGTAAAACCAAGCAGTAACAGTACAAGGTTACAGATTTAAAGATCAGGTCTGTTATAGTCAGTAAAGTCGCCTGTCGCAATATTGCGACTTTGGCGCCTAGAGGGTTAAGAGCAAAGAAGGAGCTAACTAGGAGCCTCCGGTCGGCAGGCGGAGCTTCCGGTCTGTCATAAGGACACGCCCTTAATTATGTGTAATTTGAAGAATAAATAACATCTAAACGAATGAGTTATAAAAAAATTCACCCCCCTCACAGTTGACATGAAGGTAAACTTGACCTAATAAACCTAAAATGATTTTTTGAACCAGGCTGTAAACCTGTTTATTTCTGCTGTGAAGTTGGCGTTTTTAACATGGGAGTCTATGGGGATTTGCTCGCTCTTGGAGCCAGCCCCTAGCGGATGAAGGGAATATTACAGAAAATGTCAATTTCCGGGTTGCATCACTGCTGGCCACCGGAGGTTGCCGCTTGGTATTTACACAATTATCGGATGTTTAGGAGGCTCGGCTAAATGCTAATAGCTTTTCAGTTGCAAACCTAGCCGCCATGATGTGTCGTCAGTGACATACAGAGTTGCGGTCCGCCCATTGAGTTACATGTATAATCTAAGCCATCGAAAACATGAAAGATGCTCCAGAACAACTAGACTGGAACTGGTTTGTGTGGTGGATCATCGGCCAGTTAAGAAAAGTGTGATAATGTTGAGGAATTTGGAGTAATCACATTTTACAAACTAGAAACGGAGTAGAACTGTAGCCAACTGCCTACAGTCTGTCTCCAGCCTCAGGTCTACTGGTTCAGTTAAAAGCCTGCAAGACCACACCGAGGGAATAAAACAACACAAGCAGACCCGCAACTGTTAAGGAGCTGCACCGGTTTGACATGGAGCCAGGCATGACAGTGGAGAGGCACTCACTACGTGTGTTAGCTCGTGGCTAACGGCTAGCCGCGAGCTAGCTGCTGTAAATAATTAGCCTTTAAAAAATGAGAAGATAAAAACTTACACGGTTCCAGTTGAGTTTTAAATAATTCCCGTTTATAAGGATGAGGATGAAGGGAAGGATGCAGCTTTGGAAGCAGCTTGAGGAGACGTCCTCATATAACCGGGCTGCAGCTGTCTTCCGATACAGTAGCTGTATGCAAGGCCGGCTTTGCTGACAGGCGACACAGGCAACCGCCTGGGGCGCCACCACCTGGACAGGGGCGGAAAAAAATGCAGTATATATATATATATATATATATATATGTATTTTTTTTTTTTTAAGAAAGTTAATTAAAGTTATGTAGCCTTAGTATTATCAAATAGACTCTCTATACATACTGTAGCTACTCGAAATTTCCCTCCAAAAGACATTAAAATAAAACCTCAATATTTAAATTCTTTGCAATGATCAGATCTGCAGCTCCGACTGACACTTGCTTTGACCGTGAAGGGTGACGTACATGACGTGGTTACTGTGGAAGAATGTCGATCGTGTTGTATTTCAACTTTTCAATGATTGAATGATGAAAAGAACATCTTTCCAAAAGAGCAGTTTCCCGAAAGTAAAGGAAGGAGGAGGAAGAAAAACGGCCGTAAGCAGAGGTATGTGGACTGAGGCCGAGCTGGTTGCCTGGTGTGGGAGAGGGAGAGAGAGAGAGAGAGGGGGGGGGGGGGGGGGGCATCTTATGTCGCAGTTTATAATAATGACAGATGTCAACAACTTATCAAAACGCTGAGAATCGCGGTAGAGTGAAGAAAAGAGTTCTCAGTTAGAGGTTTGTACTTTCCCCCCAACATTAACGCTTGTTTAGCTCATCATGTGTTGGAGGCTAGCTAAGCTAACATGAGCTAACATAAGCTAGCTAAGCTAACATGAAGCAGTTTCCTGCTGCTGCAGCTGTGGGAGACGTCACAATGTAACTGGTTCAACCTCATATTGTAGTACAGTAATGCTCACATCTGCTGATAACTGATGTTGTTTAACAGGCAACTGGAGGCCATTAAGTTTTAGTCTGTGTGCTGCAGCTACAGGTTGTCCTCTAGCTTCCAGTTGCAGGTAAATCTGCATCTGTCCACATTCACTGAAAGTCCTGCAGATGTCTCTAGAACAGCTCTGCAACCTGGACAATCCAAAGAGCCATTTTTCAGACTCAACCCAGTGATAAAAGTTGTTTAGAGCTGCAATTTTTTCATGTCCTTTTGAAAAAAGGCTGCTTATAATTTTTTTTATTTTTTTTTAATAAATACTTACTGTTTAAAACATGCTGTCATTTTAAAGAATTCAGGTTTATTTTTACATTTCGGTTTAAAAAAAAGAGCTTTCAGATACATTTACTTCAAACAGATTTTCCACAGTGGGACTCAACTGTATAAAAAAAATCGATATAAATAAAAATGTGGACATTTGTGGGATATAATGTGAAATGGGAAAACCCCTAATTTCCAAGCTATTTACAAGAGAGATAGATTTAAAAAAATATTACAGGGACTTTTAGTGTCGTTATGTTGTGGAAATAAATTTAAAAAAAAGCCAAAATCTGTTATTATTAAAAACATTGTGCATATACATGGTTATTTATTAGTTGGTTCTTTTAGTCAAAGTTATTGAGAGCCATTATGGACGGTCCAAGAGCCACTTGCAGCTGTGTAGCTGCAGGTTGCAGACTCCTGCTCAGAAGCTGCTGCAGAGGTGGAGCTTCATCATCACTGTTATGTATGTAGTCATCACTATTATTAGTTATTTTAATATTAAATTATTGCTGAATGTTTCAGTGAATCTTAGTTACTAATAACAGAATAGAGCATAGATAAGGTTTATCTATACAATGTCTACTACATGAAAGAAGGACACAGACTGGATGCAGGTGGAACTGTGGATGTTGTCTGAGTCCAGCTTCCATCAGCAGCCGCTGACTTTAGTCATTATTACAGCAGCAGTCGTGTTTCAGTGAGACCAAATCCAGACACATGTGGATGTAATCCTACCAGAGAATCACACCTCTGCAACAATGTTCACATCAGACACATGCAGCTCATCCTGCTCTGTTCATCTAGAACAGGGGGGTCCAGAGGGCTGCTGTCACTGTTTCCCTGCTTCAACACACCTGACTGATACTAAATGGATCCAACAGCCTATGAATTTCTTGGTAATTGGAGTCAGATGTCTTGGAGCCAGGACGCATAGAAAACCTGCAGGATTGTGGCCCTCGAGGACCAGAACTGGACACCCCTGATCTGGAACCATGGGCGCCAGGACAAGGGGGCACCAAACTATAACCTCGCCTGGGGCACCAAAGTGGCCAGAGCCGGCCCTGGCTGTATGACCGGTGTGATGAAGCAACAATGGTTGAAAAAGAATATTTCCGAGGACACGATCGCAGTTTCATTGTGTTGGAAGTCTCATCACGCTGGTGGCTGAAGCTCCAGTAAACAGACGCTGTAGACATGAGAGACGAGCAGACGGACTCCTTCTGCTGCTGCTGTTTCCCGGTGAGTCCGACCTGCTTCTTTATCCTCTTCAAAATAAAATTCTAAATCTGTAACAAACCTAAAGTAAACTAACGCTGTACTTACAAGCTTTTACCCGTTAACTGTCAATACAATTAGAAGGCTGAGTCGTTACTGTTTGTCTGTAAAACTGGAAAAGAACTTAAAAAATGTGGCCGATATGAAAATTCTAGTTTTGCTTCAAACGGCAAAAAGAAACTTCTGCTGCGCGCTTCTGCTCTCCCCCCTCCCGTCCTGAGAGCTGCTCGTGCTGCTCCTTGCCTCCTCCCCCTCCCCTTACAGAGAGCAGTGCTTTCTCTGCACCCCCTCCCTACTCCCCCTCCCTGTAGCACACACACGCGCTACGCAGGCAGAGAGCAGAGCAGCCGTTGCAGACGTTTAGTTAACCCCTGGTAAGCTGTGACTTTCTAAAACTTCATAAAACTACACTTTAGTGCTCCGTGACAACAAAGGTCCTCGTGGAAACACGCTGTTAGAGCGCATTAAGGAGAGCAGGTGTGTTTTAAATGCGCTAGTTTTAGCGACAATATTAGCATTTTAGCAGTGCAAGTTGCCTCTTTGTGAAATAAACAAAGATGCAGCTGCTAACTCCATCTCTATTTTTAGCTAATGTCAGACTGTTGAACAGCAGTAAACGCTGTGTAAGTCGCCTCTTTGTGACACAAACGAGATAAATGCAACTGTTAACTTCCATCTCCTGTTATCTAATATAAAATTATTTTATTGTGTCCCTCTATACTTCATGCCATGCAGGTTTTACTGGGACTCGTAAATTCAGAAGTTTAAGTTTTCATTAAACTAAGTAAAAGCTCCAACTAATGTATTTATTTTTAATTCTGTTTAGATGTTTCAAAAGCTGCAACATTGCTCTTAAATCTAGTTTAGTCCCTTGTGTTAAGTGGAAGATGGAACTTTTTGAAGCTTAAAGATGACAAATTTATATTTCTAAGGTGTTTTAGTGAATGAGTCTTTAAAAATATACAGTGGCTTGCAAAAGTATTCGTATCCATGACCAAAACTAAATTGCTCAAACCGAACAAAGCAAAAGTGAGTTTCACCTTTTTATATGAAAGAAAATAGCACAAACTCAACAATCCATCACTGTTCTTGTTCGTAAGCGCTCTTTACTATGAATAGGTTGCATAAGTTTGTATGTCATTGTTGCAAAAGTATTCACACCAAGTCATTAAGTCACAATCAGTACTTGGTTGCAGCTCCTTTGGCAGCAATAACAGCTACCAATCACTTTGGATAGCCAGCAATGAGTTTTGTGCAGTGGTCCTTGGACAGTTTCGGCCACTCCTCTTTGCAATACTGCTCCAGCTGAGTCAGGTTACTTGGTGACCTTCGGTGGACAGCAATCTTCAGATCCCTCCACAGGTTTTCTATTGGGTTGAGATCTGGGCTTTGACTGGGCCAGTCTAGAACCTTCACTTTCTTCTTCCTGAACCATTCTTGTGTCACTCGAGCCGTATGTTTTGGATCATTATCCTGTTGAAAGGTGAACTTCCTCCCAAGCTTCAGGCTTTTTGCAGATTTGAAGACGTTTTCCTCCAGGATGTTGATGTATTTTGCACTATTCATAATCCCTTGCACACGGACAAGCTCACCAGGACCGGTGGAAGAGAAACAGCCCCATAGCATTATATTCCCACCTCCATTTTTCACGGTAGGGATGGTATGAGCTGGATCATCAGCTGTGTTAGCTTTGCGCCAAACATGCTTCTTGGCGTTCAGGCCAAAAAGTTCTATTTTGGTTTCATCTGACCAGATCACACGTTCCTACGTGTGTGGCGGCAAACGAGCCTTGAGATGCTGTTTCTTCAGATATGGCTTCTTCTTTGACATACAATGACATACAAGCTTATGCAACCTATTCATAGTAAAGAGTGCTTACGAACAAGAACAGTGATGGATTGTTGTGTTTGTGCCATTTCCTTTCATATAAAAAGGTGAAACTAACTTTTGCTTTGTTCTTTTCTGAGCAATTTAGTTTTGGTCATGGGTATGAATACTTTTGCAAGCCACTGTATCATTTAAAAACACCTTTCATTAGTCTGTGTAATCACTGTAAGCTGTTTGCAGCAACTTGTTTTCATTTTGAAATGGTCATCTATAGTACTGAAACCTAATTACTAAAATACACTAAATGTATATTCATTCCCAGGAAGAGGAAAAGAGTAAGGTGTGGAGCAACTTCACAAAGATTTAACAGGTGTTGGATGCAACATCTGTGGTGGGAACGTTAACCTGGGCTGCAGCAACAGTAAGGCAGAAAAAACAACAAATTTGTGTCAACACCTAAAACATCATCACAGATTCTGGATGATCTGAATTTTAGTGTTGAATCATATTTTGGTCATTATAAGAATTTAAGTTGGACTACAGTTAGACAGTATGTATGTCCTGTATGTCCATGTTCATTTTTTTAAATATCCTGGCTGATATATATCGGCTGACATCGGATATCGGCCGATATCCGATATCGGCCAATATATCGGATATCGGGTTTTTTAAAGCCCCCAATATCGGTATCGGAATCGGCCTCAAAAATCCCATATCGGTCGGGCTCTAGCACGTGTGTTGTTGAATAAAATTCATATAACACTGAATTCATATAATTAACATAATGTAAACGTCATAAACCAAGAACCATACTTAAAATGCTACTAACCTCACCACTCTCTCCACCAATCACCCCCACAGATACGCAAGTTTGCCTACCAACTTGTCCAGAAAAATTACCTAAAGTGTCCAGCAAACTGGAGAGAGAATGGGATGGCAGGGTTAGATTGGTTTACTGCCTTTATGAAGAGGCACCCTACCCTCTCCATTCACACACCCCAGGCTACAAGCCTTTCCAGAGCCACTAATTTCAACAGGACCAATGTGGGAAAGTTCTTTACTCTCCATGAAAGGGTTGTGGAAAAGCATGGCTTCAGGGCAAAGGATATTTGGAATGCAGATGAAACTGGTATTACAACAGTCCAAAATCCTGGCAAGGTAGTGGCAAGACGCGGCGCAAGACAAGTTGGAGCAGTCACCTCTGGGGAGTGTGGTTCACTTGTGACCATGATGATAGCCATAAATGCCTTAGGGAAGAGCATCCCTCCCCACTTCATCTTCCCAAGAAAGATCTTTTACCCTCACTTCATCTGAGATGGACCACCTGGATGTATTGGGACTGCCAATGGATCAGGATGGATGCAAGAGGAAGATTTCCTCATCTTCCTGCACCACTTCCAGGCCCATACAAGATCCAGCCGTGAAGATAAAGTCCTGCTCATTCTGGACAACCATGGCTCCCATCTTTCAGTGCAGGGAATTGATTATTGTAAGAGTCATGGCATCGTGCTCTTAACTTTCCCCACTCACTGTTCCCATAAACTACAGCCTCTCGACCGCAGCGTTTATGGCCCACTGAAGAAGAGTGTGAGCCAGTTTCAGGACAAATGGATGAGGAAACATCCAGGGCACACCATGAGCATCTATGACCTTCCTGGAATAGTGAAAGATGCCCTGCCACTGGCTGCCACCACCACAAATGCCCAGGTGCTCAGGCATCTGGCCATTTAACAGGAACATTTTCTCTGACCAGGAATATGCCCCGTCACTTTTCACTGACCGTCCATGCCCACCTCAATCCTCAGCCACTGCCCCAGAATTTGTTTCACTCCAAAATAATCCACCTCAGGCTGCATCACCACAGGTTGCTCAGCATGTTATGACCCAGCCTCTCCAGGTTGAATTCTCACCTGCCAAAGTAAGACCTCACCCCAAAGCTTCTCCACGCAAACTGAGTGTGCAGAAAAGGAGAAAACGAGTCTCAGCAGTTTTAACTGACACCCCGGTCAGAAATACCCTGCAGCTGGAAAAGGCCACAGCCTCAAAATCAAAGAGCAAGAGAAAAGGGAATTTATGTCCGACCAAACCAAAGAAGAGGAAAGGCGTTGCTAAAAAAGAAGATGATGAGAGTGAAGAGGAAGAGGTGTACTGCATTGTCTGCCTGGAGAGTTATTCTCGGTCAAGGGAGATTTGGCTTGCCTGTATTGAATGAATAAATGTGGGCCTGGGCCCACAAAGCATGCACAGATGGGAGTGACAAATATGTCTGCCACAACTGTGAGAGTGAGTGAGAGACCCCTTTCCGATAGGTCAATCCCTCGATTTGTTATTCAAAGTGTTCGATTGTTCTATTTTTCAACTCATCATTAACAACTGTTAGGTCTACATTTTGTAGTAGGGACGCATTCTTGGTGATTAAACTGGTAGCGTAAATTTGTTGGTTACATGTGTTTTTATCTATTTTTAACTGTTGATGAGGGAAGTGTTTTTATTGTTCTATTATATATATATATATACATATATATATATATATATATATATATATATATATACACACACACATATTTATGCATATTATATTATAAATTGTTATTATAGTTATTATACATTGTTTTTATATTATATTAAATGGTTCTACTGTATCTGCATTGTTAAGTTCACTTTGGTGCATGGAAATTGTTTTAAAAAGGTATTAAGTGTGTTGTTACAATTGCCCCCATATGCGTTACAATTGCCCCCGCTTGTGGGGGCAATTGTAACATTTGACTTGTAAAATTTGAATCAATATTGTGACCCAAACAATTTTTGTAAAACATTTTATATCTGTAAACAAGTAGAGCATTGATACAAGTTTCTTACATGAAAAAAAGATACAGATAGCTTAAGCGGTTTTTGAGTTATAACATCAAAACCAAAAAGTGTTACAATTGCCCCCGGTCTCCCCTACTCAAAGAACAATACCAATACATAGCTCAGGACTAAACAAGGACTCACTGAGAAGAATTCACAGAACCAGTTCTAAACCAGAACTCATTCAGGGCAGAATTTACAAAACCAGTTCCAACATAATCCCATCTTCTTCCTCTTTTTTTTTTTTTTTTTTTTTTTTTACCTTGTTCTTGTTCCACCTCTGTGTTGTTCTCATTCTTGCTGTCATCTTTTTCTCTTTGTACTAACACACAAAGATCAACCAGAGCCACAAAAAATATTACTGTAAAAATCGACACACCGAAATATTCCACACAATTAGAAGGTTAACTGTACCTTTGTTCTGGAGTTAAAATAGGTAAAGGGTCATATCTGCATAATGTGGTGGGCTGAAACCGCAATATCACCAGGTAAGGTGTTTTTGCTGTTGCTGTTTGTTCGTTTAAACATGACAACATCATTTAATCTCAACTTCAAAAGAAAGTACACAAACTAGGGTAAGTGTGTTCTAAAATACTCATGCTGGCATTTTTCTCTTTCTACCCGCTTTTTGTCCTTCATTCATACATCAACCTGAACGAATTAATATTATCCATATGATATTTTAAAAGTGTCTTCAGTTGTTTCTCTCACCTAAGCTGTTCTTTTTTTTTGAAAAATGGTTGGCACATCACTAAAAAAATAGTATATATATGTTATCTATATATATATATATATATATATATATATATATATATATATATACATAAACGTTAGTTAAAATTAATTATAAATTTAAGGAAATTTATTGGGCTTAGCCCATTACTGTACTAGTTTCATAAACCAATGCTAAACGCAGCACATTACTATTTCAATAATTACGTTCACTCATCTTGTTGAAACAATCGCAGAACAACATAATGAAATCTGACTGTTATAAAAGTTACAAGGGAAAAGTAATGGACACACCGTCATTCATGACAGGTTTGTTTACATATAATGCGTGACCACCACCTACCAGTTGAGCGTTAGATTAACGTCCTCTGGTGCTGCGAATCCTGCAGCAGCCCGTGGAAGCTGCTGCAGGCTGGGCTGCGTACCGATGTGCTCTTGTGAGGTGAAGTGCCAACACAAGGTGCTTGCGGCACACAAACGCCACAGGTTTGGACCAGACCAAGTTTAGAGAGGGGGGAGACTAGTAACGACATGCAGCATTCCCTTTTTATTACGTTTTGCATATATTGTAGTCGATGAGAAGAATCTAAAATAATTAAAGCCGCAAGCGGCGATGAAGGCCCTCGCACCTCTGGCGCCGCTCAGGCCTATGCACCGCGTAGTCCGTGTCATGTTCTACCAGTGTGCCGAATTTCATGGCGTTTGGTTGATGTGTTAGCTCAGAATGATCATTTAAAGGTTTGTAGGGGGCGCTGTAGAGCCACATTTAAACTTCAGGAACACTTATCCATGGAATCCGTGTCATGTTCTACCAGAGTGCTGAATTTCATGGCCTTCGGTTGATCGGGTCAGCCAAAATGATCATTTGAAGGTTTGTAGGGGGCGCTATAGAGCCACATTGAAAATTCTGGAACATATGTCCATGTAAATGAGATCAGGTTATGAACATCATCATCTGTGCCAATTTTGGTAGAGATCTGGCCATTGTGTATGTCATTAAGAGGCACTTCCTGTCAGTAGGGGGCGGGGCTAAAGCAAAAACCGGAAATGGTCATATAGGTGTGTTCAGCATCTGACCGGCATCATACGTACCAATTTTAGTGCAGGTATCTGGTTTTATGCCAGAGTTATATCAGTTTTGTGTTTCATGGCGAGAAGGTCAACTCTGAGGCTCCGCCCCCTCCACACGCTTACAGATTTCTTAATGCAGAGCACAACTAGAAATCTCACATGCCTTGTGAACACAAAGAGACCATCGTGATGGCTGTACCATTAGCGGTCTCTGAGGAGTTAACGCAAATATGTCATCAAGAAATCGTCAGAAAAATGGCACTTTTCTCAAAATGGCCGACTTCCTGTCGTATTAATCCAAATGGTCCAAGAGGGTTTTTTGTAGGTCCTGACATGTTCTACCACTGTGCCAAATTTCATGCTTGTGGGTCATTGTGGTGGGCGGGGCTGATCATTTGAAGATTTGTAGGGGGCGCTATTGAGCCATTTTTTAAGATATCCGAAATATCTCCACGTGAATGAGTTCAGGGGGTGACGATCATCATCTGTAGCAAGTTTGGTGGAGATCGGACCTTTCTTTGTGTCATTTCCATGTACTTCCTGTTTCCATGGCGTTGGGCTGATATTCGCCACGGTTGCGTTTGGTGTATCAACTTGAGTTTTTTATTGTGGCATCGTGGAAGGGTTTGACACGTTTGGAAGCACTTTCAAATCCATCGGCTTCATCATTGAAGTTCTGGACCCCAAGCACTGAAAACTGACACTTCCTGTCCCCAGGGGGCGGGGCTAAGATGAAAACCGGAAATGGTCATATAGGTGTGTTCAGCATCTGACCAGCATCACACGTAGCAATTTTGGTGCAGATATCTGGTTTTATGCCAGAGTTATATCAGTTTCGTGTTTCATGGCGAGAAGGTCAACTTTGAGGCTGCGCCCCCTCCACACGCTTGCAGATTTCTGAATGCAGAGCACAACTAGAAATGTCACATGCCTTCTGAACACAAAGAGACCATCGGGGTGACCGTACCATTTGCGGTTTCTGAGGAGTTAACGCAAATGCGACGTGAGTGAAACGCCAAAATGGCGACTTTCACCCAAAATGGCCGACTTCCTGTACACTTTTCACCACGACGTTAAGAGGCTTTTTTGTCCGCCCCGACATGTAGAACAAGTGTACCGAGTTTCGTACAGATCGGTGACATGCAGTTCTGGGGCTCCTTCAAAAGGTGGCGCTAGAGCGCAGTTTTGCCCGAGCGGTCACGAAAATGGCAAATTCTGAAATTGTTCGCATTCCAATGGGGGGGTAGGCAAAATTTGGTGAGACTTTGAGCATGTTGAGGCCCCCAAAAATGCACTTCTTGGGAGAAGAAGAAGAAGAAGAAGAAGAAGAAACATTTGCATTTCAATAGGCCTTCGCACCGCCTTCGGTGCTCGGGCCTAATAAAAAACAGAAAAAAGAAACCTCAAAAAAGATCCGGGACTTCTGAAGAATCATTCCAGCATTGTTGCCAACTTAGCGACTTTGTCGCTATATTTAGCGACTTTTCAGACCCCTCTAGCGACTTATATTCAAATCTGACAAATCTAGCGACTTTTCCTGGTGTTCATGGAAACGGATGAAGGTTATGTCGCTGTCAGTCATTCATCACGAGCTGCCTACCGTCAGCCCCTCCCCTCTCTGTTTCCCAGCACTCACTCACGCTGTCCTGGTGCAGCTGCAGCCCGCCCCGTCCGAGCTGCTGAGAGATGATCACTCCTCCTCGTCCAGATAACAAATAAATTGCACCTGCGTGAAGCTGCCTCCTACCGCCAGATTGTTTAAATTTAAAAATGAAAAAAAAGGTCTCAAATTAAAAGGGACTTGAGGCAGGAATTTAAAAAACAAACAAACATAAATGTCCCTTTTTTTCATACTAATGGGTGATGAAGCGCTAAATACCAAAAAGAACGTTTCCACCAAGGGGCAAACTCCGCCTCAGAACAGTGAAGCTCGCTTCTGCGTTGCAAATAGTGTAATCCTCCCTTCATCCGCTAGGGGCTGGCTCCAAGAGCGAGCAAATCCCCATAGACTCCCATGTTAAAAACGCCAACTTCACAGCAGAAATAAACAGGTTTACAGCCTGGTTCAAAAAATCATTTTAGGTTTATTAGGTCAAGTTTACCTTCATGTCAACTGTGAGGGGGGTGAATTTTTTTATAACTCATTCGTTTAGATGTTATTTATTCTTCAAATTACACATAATTAAGGGCGTGTCCTTATGACAGACCGGAAGCTCCGCCTGCCGACCGGAGGCTCCTAGTTAGCTCCTTCTTTGCTCTTAATAAGGTCTCAGTTTGTTACAGAGTCGCACAACGGCGGTGTTTAGTCAGCGAATTGCAAGTCTAAGCATGTCTTACCTTAACCATGCCGCTTAGGAGCCTTATCTTTGTTAGCTCCTCTTAGTTTCGTGTTAGCTCAGTTAGCGTTTAGCCCACAGTACGTCAGCTGTCAATCATTTGCCCCGCGGCCGCGCTGTGCCCTTTTTTAGGATTTTCCTGGAGTGACGACGTACGTGACACGGCAAGATGGCGACGGTAAGACACGCCCAACTGGCTTCACATTTCTCTATTCAGAAGAGACCGGAAGCTACGTCCAGTAATTATATACAGTCTATGGTTTCCACCCATGTTTCTCTCCGTTGCCTTGAACAGGCTGTGTGCTGCAAAATGCGCTGCAATTCGGTGCCCGAATTTCCTGCGCTGACGTCACATGACCTACATCCGCAGTTTTGATATGGGAGGAAGCCGGTCGCGGTAAATTCACTGTAAGCGATCGTTATGGATTCTTCTGCCGTCAGCAAACGATCCAGATCAACTGAAAGACACTAAAAAGTGTAACTATGGAGAAAAAGGTGAGTAAACAACACTATTGCTTCAGTTTGTGCACGCTCCCGTGACGGTGTGGGTACCAGATGTGCTCGGCTTTCCAGATCGGCTCGGGGTCCTGCAGCTGCTGATGACGTCATCACTCTACGGCAAAGCCACTTGGACAAACTACCCTTTTTGACAACATTGACGGGAGTAAATGGAAGTAATCTATTGTAAAACTAGTTACGAATACGTGCATTTAGAATTACCCCGTTCTCGAGGCTTTTAAAAATAGATCAATTTCTTAAACAAGTTACGAGATGAATCCATTGAAGTGCATTAAATCATTGCAGTGTCGTCTGCTCATTGTTTACTCCAGCTAGTTAACGTTCTATGATCTTATCATTAGTGTTGAGATTCAGATATTCTGTATTGGTTTAAATAAAATAATATATATATATATATATAAAACTCCCTGCTTTCAATCTGATGGCTTATAATATGCCATTTATAGTACTTATATTTCAACATAGGTTAATAATTCAAAATAGCCAAGCAGCCGCAAGCCGAGCCGATCTGGCCGCCTCGAACTGCCCGAACCAAGCCAATCAGGCTGCCCGAACCGGGCTGATCTGGCCGCTCGAACCGAGCTTATCTCCGCCAGAGCCGAGCAGAACTGGACGCCCCGAACCGAGCCAATATGGCCGCTTGAATCGAGCGGATCTCCGCCATTTCTGCTCGGCTCTGGCGGAGATCAGCTCGGTTCGAGCGGCCAGATTGGCTCGGTTCGGGCCTACTGATTACGTCACCACTACGGCAAAGCCACTCAGACAAACTACCCCTTTTGAGCCGAGCCGATCTGGCTCGTCTCTGATGACGTTACGTTATATGGTTGGTTGGAAGTTGGCATGGTGACAGAAGAAGCGGTTTGGAGCGGTTTCTAGAGGAGTTTTTGTGGTTTGGTGAGCAGTGTTTTTCATGAGCAGTTTTTAAGGTTTGAAGAGGAGTTTTATGGTTTGGAGAGAGGAAGGGTTTTTTGTGATTTGGAGAGCAGCGTTTTTGAGAGCAATTTTTTGGTTTGGAGAGTTTGGTGGATTGTTGATTGGTTGGTTTGGATCGTAGCAGCGGTTTGGATCATAGCCTAGCTAGTTTTTTTTTTTTTCTTTTTTATCCAAGGCTTTGGTTTTTACGGGATCCTATTGCTTTTAGCGAGAATAGCCGTAGAAATATGGATGACTTTTACCAGGAAATATCACACTATATAGCAAAAGGGACGTACGACAGTCGTACCACCGTCTCTGAGAGCTGAAAGGCCATCATTCGTAAGGCATCCAAAAACTACATGATTAAAAGTAAGTAACTGTGTGACTTAATGTCAGTGACTTGCATGCACTTAATATTAGCAACCCATTGTAATGGGCTCTATGCATGACTCCACTACTTCCTGAACATAAGGAAGCTCCTTTGTTTCCTGTCTCTCATTACTGGACGAACTGATTAACCCAGGTGTGTCTGGCCAGTTACTGAGATCAGACACACCTGGATTAATCAAGTTGTCCAATAATGAAAGACAGGAAACAGAAGAGCTACCTTACGTTCAGGAAGTAGTGGAGCTGTGCATAGAGCCCACTCTGTAGCAACATCCATTCGCAGTAATGAATGTTATGTTTTTCTACTAGATGAGCAGCTGTATTACAACTATCAGGGTAATCTCCGCTTAGTCGTGTTTCAGTCGCAAATTAGCGACATTCTAAGGAGCTGCCATGATCATCTGGGCAGTGGGGGTCACCCTGGAAGACGCCGAACTGTGGAGAAAGTCCTCGCGAATTTCCACTGGAAAACCTTGAGAGAGGATGTCAAAAAATGGGTAAGCTGCTTTTTTCCTCCTTTTGTAAATTTTGAGTTATTCTGAAGGAAAACTGGGCTATGCTAATTTTAACTGTCCATTAATCGGATGAGCTGTATGTAAATTGTGGTCCAAATATACAGCATACTGATGAAGAAATTAACTGAAAATGATTTAATACCCCAATTTAAAGGTTGATGAGTGTCCCCGCTGTCAAAAACACGAGATTGTAAAAACTGTTGCACCAGTACTCCACCCAATTCAAGTTCAAGAGGCGTGGAGTGTCCTGGGGATAGATTTAATTGGCCCCCTTCTTACCACCGAAAAGGTAACAGATTTAGTATTTGTGTGTGCAACTAACTTTAAAATACGTTTTTGAATTTAAAAAAAAAAAGAGAAAACATTACAGTCACAGATGCAACTGTTAAAACAATATGCATTTTATATTGTTGGTTCATTTTAACAGCCACGGATCTCTTTACAAAGTGGGTCGTGGCCAAATCCCTCTACACCAAAACTGCCGCTGAGGTATCCAGAAAAATTGTCAACATTCTGCTGGACTTTGGGCTTGTGGAGAGGATCATTACCGACCAAGGGCGGGAATTTGTAAATGAGGTGCAGTTATGTATTTAAAAATGGCATAAAACTGACATAATATTTGTAGTGAGGAATCATATTTTGTTTCACAAAGTGTACACTAATGTGTCTGCAGGTCAACCGTGGTGTTTTTGAGGCTTTGGGTGTGAAGCACTGCATCACATCAGCCTACCATCCCCAGGCCAATGGACAAGATGAGCGCACTAACCGCAACATCAAGACTGCGCTTGCAAAATACTGTGGGCGAGGTTTTACACTCTATGTACAGAGACCCTCAGAACTTCCTGTATCTCACTTTTCTAAAGTCAGTGCTGGGGGAGGGACAGTCAGCCTTAAAGGCTTTTGAGGGAGAGCAGGTTGATCCCCTGAAGCTGCTTGACAGCCTGGTTAGCCTGATAAAGTCAGTGAGCAGCAGGGTGGTGAATCCAGTGGCTAAAATCGATCTACTAAAAGAGCCAATAGATGGATACATCAGTCCTAAACCTTACCTTGGTTACCTTTTTGAGACAAAGGCAGCTGAGCTCCACCTTACGCCAGAGGGAGAAAATTATGTGAGAAGGCGATGTGTTGCCTTCACTGTCTCGCTCATTAATGAGCTGAGGATGAGGCTGCCAGATAACATTGAGGCACTCCAGTTCATGTCACTTTTCAATGTGGAGCAAACCCTAAGAAAAAACAAAAGCCCTGGAGAATTGGAAAAAATAGCCAAGCTGCTTTGGCTACTCTGCTGTGGTGATTGATAAAATCATCCAGCAATGGTGTTCAATCCATCTGAATAAATGAAATGAAACCAAATCCACAATGGCATTCTGGAGCGAGGTCTGGAAGTTCAGGGATGCAGCTGATATTAACCCGTTCCAAGAACTTGCCATGGCAGCTGTGTCTGTGCTGTCCTTGCCACACTCAAACGCAGAGGTTGAAAGAGTACTCAGCCAAATGAATAGCTGGGTTTCCATTACACTTTTTCGAAAAATAAAAGCGATATTTCTTAAATTTAAAAAAAGTACAATTGCGATATGTGTTTCCATTGAATGGTGTAAGTCGTAATTCTTGTAAAATCCCGCCCCGCGAGACTCCACTTTGAGGAGGATGGAGATATAAACATGTTGTTTTTCAGAGCTGCTCTTCATCAGGAGATGAAAGCAGCGGATGATGATTCAGAGGTAAAGTCCGTATGTACGGAGCCTCTGATCACATCAGCTGGAAAAACACTCGTGGAGATTTCCAGGACAGACGCCCAAAACGTAACACGAATGAAAAACCCTCAGGATCAACTTCTGGAGCGTGGATGTCATTTCTGGATCTTTATTCCACTTTTATCGGCACCAGTTCCTGACTGATGTGGTGATGCAGCTGCTGATACGAAGGCGCAGCCATACAATGTTATCCGTGGTCACGTTTTATTAAATTCTGCTGACGTATATTCATCATGTGGGAACCAGATAACTGAGTCGTGGTGTTACAAATGTGTGGAAACGACATAAACAGCTGGTGTCCAGTCGTTAATACATGAAGAACTTCAACCATCTGTATAATGTCCAAAATGAACTCAGCTTGCTGAGTTACGGCGATTTGGGGATTTTTCATACACGTGACTGATAAAACTTCCCCCATCACTCCGATTTCACAGTTAATGCTTGTAAATGATCAGAATTATCATAATTAAGGAGGAATAACTGGATTCTAAGCCCCCTACGTCACGCCTGATGGCGAGTAATTGCGACAACAACGTTTCCATTACACTTATGCGCAAAACTGCTTTATCGAAACGTCTGGATTTACGCCTTATGAAAGCGTAAAAGATTTTTTGCTATATTTGAGAGTTTTTTCGAAATGTACACTGTAGCCAATTTCTGTAATTTCTACAGTAAAAAAATACAATATCTACTTGTTTTATCATTTTACAAGGTATAACTGTATATTGCAATGCATTATGGGCCAAAATAATTACAGTAATTTAAAGCAGTAGTTTACAATAGCACATTGTAAAATTACAGGATGGTTTTTTGGTTCTGACTGTAAACGATACATATTACAGTTAATTACTGGTAGTAGTAAGGCAGTTTAAAAGAGGACGTTATGGCGGACGCAGGAGAGAAAAACCTCCACATCTACTCAATAAAGTGTAAGTATTACGTTTTTACCCTACAAAAATCAAATGTGACTCAAGTAGTGAGCCTATCTTTATGCAATTTAGCTACTAACGCACGTTGTGTCGCGTCATGTTGCTGACAGGAACGAAGAAAATAACGTAAGAGGAGGAGGGAGAGAAAGCGGCAAACCAGCATTTCAGTAAGAATGATGTTTAGTCTATTTGTGCGAGTGACTGTATTTGACATTACTTTGTTCATCTTGCTCGTGTTTTATACGGAATATAGGCTACGGGCTGTTGGACTCAGGCTGCACATGTTTAGCAAAGATAGCCTACTTTTAAGTTAAGCTAGCGCGAACTTCGTGTATGTTTTGATGAATCCTCTCGCTGCAGGATGAGCAGAGGAACACCGCACGCAGCGAGGAGGAGGGCACAGTGAAGACAATTTTCAGGTAAAATAAATAAATAAATATTATCAGCAACATTTAGATTGCTGGCCATGCTACCCTTTTTTGTGAGAGTTTCACAAAGAGGAGATTCAGCAACCTGTGCTTTACCTAAGCAGCTCGGTTTCCTCATGTAAGCTAAGGTTTTCTGTTCTTGCTGCACTAAGTGGACAGTGAAATACTGGTCTTTACATTATGATGCCAATGATGGCACAGTCAAATATGGTTATTTAAGCTGTGCCTGTTGTATTTGTGTTGTTGTTTTTAGGGATGCATGATATAGGAATTTTGGCTGATATCTGATATGCCAATATTTTAAAACTCATGTGGCTGATAACCGATATCGATACCAATATTAAAGCTGAAAGATAAATTAAAAATATTCATTCCTTGTGCAAAATTAGAAAAATACCTCAACTTGTGTTATATATAACAAGCCAAACTTTTGTTGTTTAAACAAATTTGATAGGATATGTGCATTATATCCTTGAACCACCTGGATTTTTTTCTCTGAGGAAAAAAAAAAAAACACTACCCATAAACAGAGGATATTTGGTAATTTACACAAATGACCGTGTATAAACTCTGTTCACACAGAACATCCTAAAAGAAACTGTCCTCAGTAGTTTTAAATTCTGTAAAAAAAAAAAAAAAAAAAAAGAGAGAGGTTCATGAAGAAGAATTTTTTGGTTTTTTTAGACTTAAGAAACAGCCGCCTGATCAGTTAAATGTCAGTTTAACATTGGTGGGGTGGCCGATGTCCGATATTTAGTAGGGCTGAAAGATATATCGTTATCGTATCTATATCAAGATATGGACATTCAAGATATTAATATCGCTAAAGCAACTATATAAATGATATAGATTTCCCCTGCGCTTGTCCTGCATATAAAGCTCTGGAAGTCACAAACAAAACTGCGCTTTCCACCAAAGTGCTTGGTTTTCAACGAACCCGTAGTCATATCGTATCGTACCGATATTGGGATGTCTGGCATGAATATCGAGATATGAAATTTTGTCCATATCGTTCAGCCCTAATATTCAATTTAAAGGTTGATATAGGCCGATACCAATAGGAGGGGCATATTATATTGTGCATCCCTAGTTGTTGTTTTTTCTCTCTCTCTTTTTCTTCCTAGTCCAGAGACATACCGATGCAAACAGTGTGCCATGAGAGTAAAACTACTGTAGGATTTACTTGTCATATGAAACTTTTTATATGAAAGTTTTATTTATTATTTTTTTCTGTCTTACAGGTGTTCTCAACAGCAGCTGAGATTGAGAGAACAATGCGGCTTCCTGGGTCTCATCATCTCAGGTAGAGTATTATTTTAGTCTGTTGCAATAGACCACTTAGTAAATGACACGAGTTAAAAAGTTGAGGAGAGGAGTTGAGAGGAGAAGAAAGGAGAGGGCTCCATATCAGTGTTGTTTTCGTTAACGATGACGAAATAATTTCATTGACGCCGCTTTTTTTCATGACAATAACGAGACGATGACGAGCTAAACATGTCTCTATGATGACTAAAACATGACGAGACGTATGTAAATTTTCGTTGATGAGACGAGACTGGACGGAAATGTTAGTGACTCCCGAACGGCTTTAAGATATTTATAGCCCTATATTTTACCTTAATTTTGCAATAAATTACTGGTTTTGTGTTGAAACCTTTTTTTTTTTGCATTCAGTATTTTTATCAGAAGCCTTAAAATTCTGTGCGTTTATTCCATCTTCAAACTTTTTGTTTATCTGATAGGGACAGTACATATTAATGAACATCTGTAGCAACAGAGGTAAACATGTTGGATTATCATTAGCAAGCTAATTAGCATCAGCAGTCCCTTGGCAGGTAAAGAAAAGATACACAATACAATAAAACAACAAAATTAAACTTTCAGGTGTCACATGGTTATATTACAAGACAGCACAATGAACTCCCCCTCACCACTAGCTCCTGTCTTCACTTGCAATGGAACGTAGCCTCTCTTTTTGCTTTCATATATTGGTACAAACCTGTATGCTCAAATGTGACTGGCAGCATGGCCTCCATGGTGGCCAGTTATTCTTTTCTTTTTTTAGAATATAGCCTAACTGACTAAAACTAGACTAAAACATTTTTTAATTCGTCGACTAAAGTAGTGGGACAGAAAAACCGATCAGCTGATCATGCCGACAGTGTCAGGGATTCACGGAGCAACAGCAGGGGGGGTGCAGCAACGACACGAAGCTGTACAGACGAGACGCATATGCTGTCAGTGATATATTTACAAGTACCTGCTGATCGATGAAAAGGTCTGAGGTTACACTGTGAGCCGCAGTGAAGCACAGATGACTGCTGAGCGGCTGGTTCTGGGACATCCACTTACTAGCAAAGCCTCCTAAATCCTTGGAAACGCAACAGACGAAAAAATTATATGAATGCATTATGCAAACAAAATCACGAAGCTCTAAATATACTTGACGGTTATGAAATGAGCAAGCTGGGCCCCTTTTTAAAGACTTTAACAAAAACACAGCCTGGACTAACGACCTAAATATCATGCCTCTGATCTCCGGAAAAAATATTTTAACAAAATGAGTTATTAGTGAATGTTAGAAAACAAAACATACTGTACGTTCAGACCAAAGGCGACAAAAGCGGCAAAGACGTCGGAAGTTAATACATTTTCAATGAGAGTCAGGCGTCCTGAGCGGCAAAGCCGCCTGCCGCGCGTCCAGAGCGACAAAAGCGGCTGGAGCGTCAAAAAGCGGCACCAGATAAGAAGTTGAACTTCAGTTAACTTTATGCCAATTAGCTATGACGCGGCCCAGCAGCAAATGGTTTCAGCCAATCAGAGGAGAGGTGTTCATCGCTCGAGCGGGCTCCAAACAACAATGTATGTATCTCTGGTTCCGAGAAGACACCCGTTCCGTCATGGATGCCGAGAAATTGATCACAAGTGTTCGGGCGCATCCAGTCCTATATAATGTTCGTCTTTTTGACTACCGGGATCAAAAAAAAAAAAAAAAAACATTGCTTGGGATCGTGTCGCAGAGGTGGTTGGTTGGTCTGGTGAGTTCTAAAAATGTGTACTTACTGAAAAATAACGGAGTGAAGTGCAGTCTGTGACAAAGACGTAGCCTAGCATGCTAGCTTTCCTTCTCCATCCGAATGAGTTGTCACTGTACGACACAGATCATTTTGTCAGCAGAATTTGAAAACTAATGCTGCGTTCCATTTGAACTCGGGAAGTGGAAAGTTTTTAACTGGAACGGCCCCCCGACGTGGATTCCCCACTCGAAAAGTTGGACAATCCTCGCAGCTCTGAGTTCAGCTTTAAAGATGGCCGCGCCCGGTGTTAGCAGTTGTAGAAGCTCCTGTAATGTTACATTTATTTATACTTCTTACTAATATTTTGTTGCATAAATCAGTCATACACGTAGTACTGGTTTATACAGATGTAGTGGGAAGCTGTTGTAGTGTAATTCACATTTTTCATAGGTATATGTTAACATCAACGCCAGCTGTGCCAACAATAGCTAATAACAATAGACCTTTTTCACACTTCCTTGTTTTTTGACCGGAAATACTTAACGGGCGAGGATCTTTTGCTTCCGACTACAGTGTCTTAAGCTGGAAAGTCAAGTCATTGCAGCGCACCAGGCTGTTTTTCTTTTGCTCTGAAGCAGTCCAACATCCATTTCCAGGACTTTTCAACATCCATCGATGATAGACATTAATGGGGACGTAAAAACCGAAGCGTCATTAAACGCCGAGTCATTTTGACACGACTGCTGTGAGCACAGACTGTTAAACTGAATGCAACCGCATCGATCCCTGCTGGAAACATTTGATACGGTCAGAGAGCAAAAATAAAATAAAATAAATACAATAAAATGATGTCCTTAACTCTTGCCTCAGTCCTGAGTTACTGTTTTCATCCATTAGTGTTAAAGCAGAAGAAAAGAGTTTTTATATTTTTGCCCTTGCATGCTTGAAGATAGTTTAACTGTGTTGTGTGAAGTCGTGGCTGCTGTCATCTGTGGGATCTTCATGGTGGACGTGTTGAACAGCAGCGCATGATGCTGCTTTGTAGCCGTGGATTAATGTTCTCGCGTATGTTATGAGAGGCTGAGACGAGCCAGTTCGGGTCCAGCGATCTTTTACTGGACTCGAACTGCCTCGTCTCAGCCTTTCATTATAACATACGTGAAAACACTGGTAACCCACAGCTGTACTAGAATAAAACATGTATGTTACTCAAAGCTACAACAGAAGCATGTTAAATAAAAGCCACCAAACATACAGAATATTATTTAATTTTATTTCAAACTCAGAATGAACTACGATCTCCTGCGATCGCCTGCAGTTTAACACGTTACAACGATATTCTACCATCTATGATCCTTATTTTGTTCACGATCATTTAAAAACAATAATTTTGAAATCAGAGTGATCAGGGAAGTTTGACCAAACCTATATAATCTTTAAAAAGAAAAAAAAGCATTATTTCAGCAGAGGCGATAATTTAGGAATTATACGTTAATTTGCGGACATTATGCACGTACTGGATGCATTAATAACACCTGCATGGTCACGCTTTATTTTATGTCAATGTTATCAGAGCGGCTCTGCAAATTTAATTCTAATCTGATGCTTTCTTATGTCAGAAATGATTATGATCGCGAGGTCAACCTCCTCTATAAACATTCGGTTTCGGACGGGATTGAATTACATTTAAAGCTTGTTATTAACAAACTCCCTCTCTTTAAAATCCCGGGAGCAGCTCAACACATACAGATGACAAAACAATGCATCGTTGGTCACATGATCGAAACAATGCAGGCAAAACTTCTGGTTCTTAAGATCGAGGCAGAGTCGAGTAAGCGGGCTCAAATGTAAAATCCAGAGTGGAAACATGATCCATTTTTGACGTTTGACTGAAGTCTGGCCCTCACAGGAAGACCAGATTCTCACCCGTTACGTACTTCCGGTTTTTGTGAAAAAGGTCTATAGCTTTTGCTAGGCTGCTAACTGGTTTTCCGACCAGTGAACTTGAACGCAATGGTCGGGTGTGATGTCACCCCCAGTCCCCACTTCCCAGTTCCGAGGTAAATGGAAAGCAGCATAATAACTGCCGTCTAAATGGAGCAAGAGTATCTTGATGTGTGCAGTAAAAAGTGGTCGCAAACGTCATCTATCGACGGATCACGTACGATTAAATATGTTTAGATTAGTGGTTTGTTTAAAACTTGATGCAGTTTAAGGTAGCTTCATTATGAATTTAAATCAGTTTAACAGTAATGATAATCTTTTATTCCGTTTGATTCATATTCGCCATGCAGTTGTTTGTGTTCTCTGTCCGTTAGCTGAAGATTGCAGAAAGAAGTGGAAGGGTCTGAGGGACCATTATAGAAAGGAGAAGAAGAGGGAAAAGGACAGGAGGAGAAGTGGGTCGGCTGGAGGTGGTGGTCGTGTGTGGCGCTACGCCTCTTTGATGGAGTTTTTGGACCCTTTCATAGAGGAGCACCCATCCACCTCCAACCTGGATGAGGCTCCTGTGGAGAGCGAGGAGAGCAGGGAAGATGAGGGAGAGACAGAGGAGTATGGGAAGCCTTTTTAACATTTAACAACTCAACTCATAGAAAAAATTCCTATTTGAACACAATATTTGAGTGTCTGATCACTACAACTGCATTCTGTTTTTTGAGAAATTTGTAAAAAAAATAAAAAGAAATAAAAGAAAAACACCATCATTCTGCTTTTAAATGTGTTAGGTGGGTTATTGTTGATCAAATTCAAATTACATCTGTAAATTTAGTTTTGAATGCAGAATTAAAATAGAAAAGCATTCGGAGAACGCGGACCTCCACCAAGCAGCTCTCGCAATGATAAAGAATCCTTCAAAACATTCCTGGATACAGAAGGTGATCCAGATCACCACCAAAATTTAGTAGGTTCGTTCTTGGGCTGAGACACACAGCTGGTGAAAATTTCAGGTCAATCCATCCTGTACTTTTTCTGTAAAGTTGCTGACAGACAGACAAACCAATGCTACAGAAAACATTACCTCCTTGGTGGATGTAATAATTACAGTTGTCTTAAAGGTGCCATGACATCAAATTTCCCTTTTCTGGGGTTTTGGGTGTATAATATGATCTGTTGTGCACTGATGAGGCCATGTGAATGTCCAGAGTGAGAATCAAAGTTCCTGTTTATGGTCTGTCAGCTTTGTCTCTCTGCTCAGAAACAGTTGAATCAGACAGCGGGCTATCATTCTACGTAGTTCTATCATTCTACGTAATTTAATTACTCCAATAAGAGCACACTATCAAGTAAACGGCACCCCCCCCCCCCCCCCCCCCCCCCCCCCCCCCCCCCCCCCCCCCCCTCTCTCTCTAACGGTTTATGCACCGTCCGCTCCCCCCCTCCCCCTCCCTGTCTGATTCAGCTTCGTGTATGGAGCTAGTAGTAACTTCTGTGCAGTCAGGTCTGGATTTTCAAACAAATGGATTTAAAAGAAAACTTCTGCAGCAACACTGAGGGAGGGGGCCACAACCTTGTCATTACCTGTAAGTTTATTTATTTTCTAAATGCTGTCTTGTCTGATAAACGTAGCTCACACTGTCTGAAGTGCCCATGTTGCTAGCAGTTAGCCTTTAGCAAACTCCGACCGCAGCTTGACCTAGATTCTCCAAATAAGGTCATAGCCAAATAAGGTGTAGCCAATCAAAATGAAGTCAAAGTGGTCTCCGGGTAAAGCTCCATATCATCACCTGACCCAACTGTATTACTGAGGAAGTGAGGTCTGGCGTTTCAAAACAATACTCTGCTGTAAAAAATGCAGTTTTTTTCTTTGGAGTATTTACATATAAAGTAATGCCAACAACATAAACTAGTTTTTAACTGCTATGTCATCACTCCTTTAAAAAAAATTACAGGGCACAGTGTAACTACAGCTTTCCAAAATGAAGTTGTTCAAATTTATCTGAAGTTCATTTCAAATGTTTACATTTTCTTTTAAATGTGAAACAGGCTTGCAGAGGAGGGACCAGAGCAGGAAGAGCAGCAGGGGGACGAGCAGGAGGAGGAAAGAAAGAGAAAGAGGCAGAGTGAGTGATTGCTCTGACTTTGAGGAGAGGATGCTGAGGCCATGGAGGCTGTAACTAACAGGGCCACCAACCCCCTCGACCAAGCACTCCTCCACCAGAGGATGGGGACACTCTTTGTTTAAAAATGCTGTTGGAGGATTTTAAAAGCCTGCCATTTAGGACACGGCAGGAGCTTAAATTTGAAATCCACCGCCTTGTTTTTGAGGCAAAACTTAGGGAAGACCCCTGGGGTCAGGGAGGTAGCTCTCAGCTGACCCAGCTTTAGAGCTACATCAATGAGCTACAGTCGTGCTTAAGATTGACACCCTCCAATTAAAAAAGGGAAAAAATCAATAAGTTGAAATTGACAAAAGTGATAATAAATAATTATATGAAAAGCATAACAATGAATGTGAATTGTGGTTGAAAAGAAATATTGAAAACAAACACAAAAGCCAACAAGCATGGTGGGGCTCTGAAGCTAAACTTTTTTGAGCGACATTCTGAGACAATCAGGTGTTTTCTGTAATGTTCAAAAAGACATACACCTGTTGGCAGGTATTTTGGTCTATATTTCACAGGAAAGGGGCTCAAATGTGTCTGGGACAGGTTTTTTTTTTTTTTTTTTTTTTTTTCCTACCACAAAAGTAATATTTTATTTCACTAAAATGATAATTTTGTAAATTTTATTTGTTAGTTTCTTTCTTTTTATTTGAATTATTACTGTGAATTTAGCGTTTTCTTTAACTGGAGGGTGTCAATCTTGAGCACGACTGTATGCATAGCCCACTACTTCCTGAGTACTAGTTCATTTGTCTCCTGTCTGTCATTATCATCATTGCACAGTAATGAAAGAAAGGAGACAAATGAGCTGGCTTAAGTTCAGCAAGTAGTATTCCTATGCATCTGTGTACTCACACACACTTATATTTTTTATTTTTTCATTATTATTATTTCATATCCACATTCACACTTATTGGAGGTTGGCTTTTGGTAGCAGGGTACAGCTGACAACACTGAGGGGTGTTTATTGACCCTTGTAGTGCTGTCAGCTGCACCCTGCTGTCCTGCATCTGCAAACACACAGACTGAAGTTCATTTATTTGTTCATGTTCATCAAATAATTTCTTACAAAAGTCTAAAAAAATTATTTGTGGGTCAGTTTAAAAAACTACTAATTGTACATTGAAAAATAAATGAATTGTAATAAATAGTAATTAAAAAATGAATTAACTCAAGTTCAAACATCAATGTTAAAATTTTAAATAAAGTTTATTTTAATTGTTCAGGAATTGTGTGTGTTTCATACAAACATTTAACATCTGTGTCTGTATATTTAAATAACTGGCATTGGATTTAGTTATTATCGAGGATGGGAAGTGTGGAGTGAACCTTTTTTTTTTTTTCATGTCATGTACTTGTCGTGCCCAGTTACTAAACCAGGTAAGTCCAATCAGCACAATGAATTAAATTGAGCTGATTGAACTTACCTGGTTCAGTAGCTGGGAAGAACAAATACATGACAGACTTGTTGACTCCACACTTCCCACCTATGGTTTATATATATATATATAAAGATAAAGATACTTTATTGTCGTGTTATTATATATATATATATATATATATATATATGCATATGTATGTGTGTGTTTATCTATGATAGTATATTTAAATTATGTATTAGTAGACTGGTCATGTCAGTCTATGTGCTTGATTACTTTTAGTTGGTAGCTGAGGAAATTTTTGCTTTTTAAGAATCATTTGGTGGCTCTTAAAAGAGCCGTTTTGAAGAAGGGCATCAGTTGTCTGCAGGCTGCCAGGTCACCGCTCCCTCGTTGGTGAAGTAGGACATAAATGCCTCCCGGCTTGGGTTGTTGCTTCCTACTCTGCTCACCGATTGCAGACCTGCAGCATCCCTCTCTGGGTCCGGCACCTGATGTCCAGGAGGTGGCATCGCCGTCCTCGTGCTGCTGGTCTTCCTTAGGAAGTTGTGCAAGACACAGGTAGCCCTCACACAGGTATCCACATTAGCAGGGCTGACCCCAATGACTCCTCTGTACATACGCCACTGAGATGAGAGAATACCAAAGGTATTCTCTACAATCAGCCTTGCATGGGACAGCCTGTGACTGCCAGACTGCCTGCCCGCAAAAGGACGCATGACATCACGGCGGAGGGGAAAGGCCAAGACGAACGGTTGCGGTCCCAAACGCTCAGTCCCCGGGAGAACAGTGTCTTCTGGCAGGCCAAGGGTTCCGTGCAGCAGCTTCTGCCCAAATGTGGAGTTCGCCAGCACTCCGCCGTCACTGGTCCTTCCGTAGCTCCCCACATCCACCACTCTGAAGCAGTAAGCGGCATCCACCACTGCCAGGAGAACGATGGAGTAGGTCCCTTGTAGAAAAAGAAGAGGGAGCCCGAGTTGTCCGGGGGTGCCTTGATGACGACGTGCTTCCCATTGATTGAGCCGACGCAGTTTGGGAAAGCCCATGGGTCACGGAACCTCTGCAACTCTCCTCCAGTCTTCAGTTGTGGGTGCTGGCATGCAGTCAGGCAATTCAAGACATCCCAAATCACACTGGCGACGACGTAGCTCACGGTGCTGACACCCACACGGTAGCTGTTGGCAATCGAGTACGAGTCGGGTACGAGCCCCCAGCCAGGAAACGGAGGCAAATTGCCAAGCGCTCTGATGGGGAGATGAGATCGAGGTAGTTCATCGTCTGCCTGGCGATCAGCGGCCCACCTTGCCAGCAAGCTGTCAAACTGCTGGAGGTCCAACCTGAAGTACAGCTGGAACCGCCTCTGTCCAGCAGCAGCTCCTGTAGAATCAGGCTGAGGCGACCACCGTATTCGCCACGTGCGCTGGAGGGTTCCGTGGACCCAAACCCGACACGGCGACCCCTTCTTTGGGCGTACAGGCAGGTAGCAGCACACATCACAGCGATGGCATCCAAATCCATGATGAGTCGATATGATTTGGTATAAACGCACGTATTTATAGTCCTGCCAGACCATGTTAATGATACAATAATAACAACTATGAGCGAGAATTGATTTCATTTGCTAACTGCCTCATCCAATTTTCCTGTGCCTTCCATAAAAGGAAAGAAGTCAGCAAGAGTGTGTTTTCATAAACACTGTGCCGCTGTCAAGAAGCCCGGTGTGCGGCTCCTTTAAAATGACCATCGCAATTTCTCTTTGACGTCAGTCACGTGATGAGCGACCAAAGCGGCAAAATATCTTGCCGCTTTTGGCAGCTGTCCTGTTTGTC
>JALJCO010010881.1:0-61156 GCA_023101725.1 Atherinomorus stipes
ATGATGAATGAATGACGTCATTTTCCCCCATGCGCGTGATTCGCCAGATCATGTCATTTGTTGACGAGAGTCGAATCATGTTTTGTTTTTTCCCCCTTATTGATCAATAATCTCATTTGCGTCTTTTCCTGCTCCCAGAGAAAGAGCTCTAACACCTCATTAAATAAATCTCATTTTTCACTTGACATAAGACAACAGGAATCTCTCTGAACTTTCATTTTTTCTATATCACTGATTAGGCTGTTAAATGTGTCTGCTCGTTTAAATCCATTAAAATCTTTAACAAAAAGAAAATTTGGAGGTATGTTGCTGTGAAACAATTCATTAATTAGATTTTCATCTTTCAGTTAACACTGCAGGCATTAACCTAATATTTTTTTATTTGTTTCCCTTTTTTTGCTTAACAGTTCAAAGTCGGGAAAGAGAATTAAAACGGTGTAACAGCCGGGTCGCGCGGCGCACGGTTCAAATATCAAGCATACTGAATTCCAAATGACAAACCTTCACTGAATAAATAAATTACAAATAACAAAAATAGGCTCATAACGAAGTACAAAGTTATATCCATGTAAACGGAAAGTAAAAGTTAGAAAGTGCGCAGCAAAATGGCGATGAACAGGAGGCGAGCTCTTCCTCATTAACAATAAAGCCTCTTCACGTGCGCGCACAACAGCTGACTCAGCGAGACGGCGGTCCAGTTCAGGACAAAGATTAAAGCGCTGCTCTAGGGAGTCTGATATCAGCTGCAGCCTTCATGATTCAGGAAATTATGGTTCTTAAAAATGCGTTCTTTCTTGATACAATCTGAATCATCCTCCAGCAGCACCAGTGCATCCATCTGGAGCTTTACGCATTATGCACAGGAGTAGACGCGGTGTTCATGTGTTTATGTTTATGACTGTTTCCACCTTCACAGACTGATGTTGTAAATCAGTTGAAGAAACTACAAGATGATGATGATGATGTGACAGTTGAGGGTCCTTCATCATGTCTCTGGCTACTTGGTCATGGAGACATCTCTGGCTGAATAGTCAGCGCGCGCGACTCACCGGCAGACTGCTGTTTAAACCCGCCTGTCCGGCGCATTTTGCCTTATTCCAAACTTATAGTAACATAATTATTCGGCTGCTAACAGACCTGGAACATGAATTAATTAAAGGGTAAAAATCAAACGTTCAGCCTCCTCCTACTGCAGGATGGTCTGATCTTTGCTTGGTAACAACATGTTGAGACTATTTGACAGAGACTCACAGTCGAAGCTCAGTCCTGAAACGAATCGTGACGATTTGGGGACACACCTAATATTATTTTTAAGTAGGCCTCCCGTCACTTGCAGGGGCTGTGGGGGCTGTGGCCGCCACCGGGGGGGGGGGGGGGGGGGGGGCAGCCCCCACAGCTCCCCCCTTCCCCGCGCCATTGCTACTAAGGGCTTCGTTAGAAAGTTAACAATGAAATCAGTATATCCACGAAACTTTAGGGAGCTTGAGTTCTGCGAAACAGACCAGACCACATCCTGGTCTCTGGTAGAGTAAAAACACTGATTATAAGTTGTTGCTGTGTTTTCCGACGTGCGCAGCTCTGATTGAGCCGCAGGTTGGAGGACCCACATGTGCATGTATTTACCTCTTTGATCAATCAGCTTTCTTTCTTTTAATTATTATTAACAGTTGATAAACAAATAAACTACATATTGGCTCATTATTTCCTTTTTCGTTTACAAGATTGAATGGACGGATTTTCCACGGACCTTTATTGATTCAGTAATTTGTTTTGTCAAAAAGATTATTATAATTTTCATTAAATAATAGAGATACAGATAAATAGAAATAAACAGAGGAAGATTGTTTGCAATCAATTTTATTTATAGAAAAACACAAATTGATCACACTGAAGCCCATCTGGCCGGCGGGCTTTGGGCAGTGACCATATCATCACCTCGGCCGGCCGGGCTCGCGGGATGTCCCTTTTTTAAAAAAAAAAAACAACAACAAAAAAAGCCCCTGCTAATTAGAGATATGTGTCGTATTTGTGTTTAACCAATTTAAATGGCACCACTTGAACGCAGCAGCCTCTTTTCCTTTCCCCCTCTTCCGTCGCTCACATCCCTGCCATGCAGGTAGGCTAAGACAAGCTGCTTGTTTGATCGCCTCATTCTGCTGCTCCTAGTTTTTGTCTTTATTGAGATAAAGAAGAAAATATTTCTGGTAAGCATTTGCTACATTTATCATAATAATAAACACTGAGATATGGTTTAAGTGTGTCAGGTATTGTATCTTATGGCTGTGATATGGTGGTCAAATTGCCGGGATCTGTTGCAGCCGCATCGCTGAGCCATTAAAAAAAAAAAAAAAAAAAAAAAACAGCCAAAATGCTTTATACACTTTACAAACATTGTGAATATTGGAAGGAGACTAAATATACCCACTTATGCCATAAAAGTTCTCAGATAAGATAGGAGGTGTATCTATAACTGCGCCCATATGCACCAATTCTCATTAAATAAGATGTCACTATGTTAAATTAATTCACGAACTTTATTTTAATCAAAAACATAATAAAATAGCACAATATCACACCGAGATCCCCAATTAACCTGCTTTAATGTCAGCATCTTAACAGCCTGGTTTAAGGAGAAAAAAAAAAAGTCACCAAAACTTGTAAAACAAAAGATCAAAAGGAACATTTGGTTGTTTATGCAGCTGGTTTCTACAAACTTTTCAGTTGACTGCAGGCATGCAAACGTCTACTTTAGCACGGCAGAGCTCCCAAGTGCCACCTGGTGGTGGTCCGGGTACATTGCAGTTCTCCCTGAAATTAAATATTCTGGCCTCAGGAAATACCTCGTGATTCTCACGTGATTCACGCGGGAGTCACGCAGGAAACCGTCCATTTCCAACCATTACCCACTGTATATGATTTCTCAACAAATGTGAGCTAAATTGATATTTTAAATCACTGTTAGCAGTTATTATTGAGCATATTTGAAACAATTAGTGGTCTAAGAGCTCCTCCTCTGGTGGCTTCATGTTAATGTGTTCAGTCTGAGAGGTTTTTGTTCAGGTCTGATGATTGTTTTGTTTTTTTACTGTTGCTCTTGCACAATAATACACAGCCGTGTCTTCAGCCATATAAAAAATATTGCCAGAATAAGTTGGATAACAATCTTCACCTTTCCAGCAGATAGTGAACAACAGCAGTCCTGTCGATTATAAAAGACTGGTTGTCAGTCATGTTTACTTCAGAACTACAGTGATAAGTGAGTGTTTCTTAAATATTTTTTTTCATAGATAAACATATAAATAAGAAAAGTTTTTTTTTTCTTTTCCTCCATTGTTAAGCACCAAAATATGAAAAAAAAAACATTTTTGGCAAATTATATTTTAATAAAAACAAGTAAAACTGAAAATAAAGGGAGCACTATTTATAATAATCTGAAATAATCTATCATTTATCTTAATTTTCATTTTTCATTTCAATTAACCAATTTTTAAATTCATTATCAGGCTAAGAGCTCCTCCTCTGCTTCATGTTACACTTATTCATTGTGAGAGGTTTTTGTTCAGGTCTGATGATGGTTTGTGTTGCTGTGGAGTCTCGCACAGTAATACACAGCCGTGTCTTCAGGCTGCATATTCTGTCCATTCAGAGTCACTGTTTTACTGGAAGTGTCTGTGGAAATGCTGAACTTGTTTTTGAGAGAATCTTTGTAATTTGTTGAAGAGCCAACTGCACTTCCAATCCACTCCAGTCCTTTCCCTGCAGGCTGTCTGATCCAAGCTGTCCAGTAGCCGCTATAAGAGACCTGACAGGTGATGGTCAGACGTTGACCTGGCTGTACAGTCATGGAGGCTGGCTGTTTCAGCGTTTCACATTTCACATCTGTAAAAAGATGAACATACTGTGTTACAATTCATCAAATTGCACAACAAGCAAAGCCCTGCTGACTGCCACAAAAAGAGACTCACAGGATCCAGCTGCCAACAGCAGCAGCAGAACAAAAGTAAACATGGTTGAACTTGTCACAACGTTGAAGAGACGAACTTCTGATCCTCTTTATCCTCAGCACCAAGTAAAGTCTTTACATCTGTGTGAACAGGAAACCACTGAGTTTGCATAAAGATGACGATCATTTGACCATCAATGTAAAACAGTTTAGTTTATCTAAACAGAGTTTTGCTTTGAATGTTTTTAATGTCATTCTAAAAAATAAGTTGAATTTTAAATTTTGATTTTGTAAAATGTCCATTAAATGAAATAAAAATCAATCCTAAAATTATTTTTTTTCATTCCAACCAAAATGAAGCAATTCTTGATATCCATGCGGAGTACATATACATACATATATATATATATATATATATATATATATATATATATATATATATATATATATATATATTTTTTTTTTTAACAAGGACAGTTAATTTTATGCAATTGTGGGGAAAAATACTGTATATTTTTTCTTATTTCCTTATTTATTCATCTGATTGTTTTTCAAAGACATTAGAAAGGAGGATTACAGTATACTTCATAAACATGGACAATTGACACATGCGCTGTATGAATACATCCAGTATCCATTTGAAATTCAACGTTTTGTTAATCTCATATGAAAAGCATCTGCACGAAGGATCGACATATGATATAAATGGTTTCCAGTAAGACTCCACTGTGGGGAACCAGTTCAGGGAGTCAGAGCACTTGATAAAACATACAAACAAGATGTTTTAGGTGGCGGAGGAATTGGATTTTCAAACATGTCACTATTGTATGATGCTGCCGACACATACAGGAATTCTTAGAGCATCAAGCTGAACCTGACTGAACAGGAGCTGAAAACTATCTGACTCTAAAACATCTGATAATACGGCAGAACACAAACGTTTTGCAGACAGCTGCTGGAATAGGCTCAGAGCGGATCTACAGCGGGTCAACTGCCCCCATATTTTCAAGCCTTGCCCCCCAGGTGCATCCCCAACTACTTATGAAAAAGTCATTTGTATGAAAAAAAGCTTCTTGTAGCACTGAATCAGAAGATGGGTTCACAAAAACATATTATGCATCAACACACGTCTGCCTCCTGCTCCACAGCTGCATTTCACAGACATGTAGAACATCTGTCTGCAACCTGCAGAGTGGACGGAACAAGCCATCCAACTTTCTCCAGGTGATGGTTGAACACACAAAGTTGAAGTCAGGATAAACGTGTAATGAAATGTCTGCTAATGAATATGTCTATTAATGTCTGAAACGTCTACGTCTACTAATATTTGATACGTCTATGAAGTGGCTGCCTAAAGTAACTCACTCAGATTTGATTTATCGGTGCAAATTTCTTTAGTTTGTTCATTTTGATGAGAGTTAATGAACTTATGTTGCATGAACATCTCACTGAGCATATAGAGCCTTTTAGAGCCTGTTACAGACATAGATCCAGACAAAGGGCTGGCAGACTCACTGAATACTTGACTCTTTCTATTCCACTTGAGACGAGAGGTAACATAATATTTGCAGTCAAAGCTCCTCACCAGAGTGTCTTATTTATTTTTCCTGATAACATTTAACTTAACTGGTGTTTGTGACTGATTGACTAATTCATTCGATTTTACATTATTCTCTTCTTTCCCATGACAAAATTTCTCATGATGCTGATCCACCAGTGCCCAAATGATGTGGTGTACTGTTTGTTTTTGTTCAGCTGTTCACTGTGTTCAGTCTCTATGTTTATGAGCAACTAATAAACAGCAGAATCTTCAGTCTTCAGACTGTTCATCTGCAGATACACCTGCTGTTTGCTGTTGTCTCTGGAGATGATAAACCGGCCTCGAAATGACTGAGAGTAGTAGATGTTGCCACTATTATACATAGCCGCAATCCACTCCAGTCCTTTTCCAGGAGTCTGTCTGACCCAGTTCATCCAGTAGCTGCTGAATGTGAATCCAGATGCTGTACAGGTCAGTGTGTGGGATTCTCCAGGTCTCTTAACTGCTGGTTCAGACTCAGTCTTAGCCATCAACACCTGTCAAACCAAACAGTAAAACAGTCATTTTTACTTTGTGGGTAACTTATTCAGGACAAGTTCAAATGGAGTGAAGCTTTTCATCTGCAGAGAAAATGGAAATCAGCAGCAGCGCTGTCCTGTGGTCCATCATGTTGAACTCTGTATCAATATTCTCTGACACCTCGTCACAATCAGTTAAAGATGAAGAACCAGTTATATTTTGCCTGTACTCACAGGAAACATGAAAGGAACAGAGTTTTTTTTTCACAGTTTGATTTGTTTAACTTAAAAAAAGAACAACAATTTATGCAAAAGGTGAAAAATACTTAACTTTTAATGACTCCTCAAAGTAGTGGATCATAAAAAAAGACAGTTTCTCAGTCAATCACTTAGCAACTAATAAGTCAGTGTTTTTTTGAAGATATTCTTTTATTAATGGATAAATAAAAACACTAGTTTTTCTTTCATTTTTTGTTAATTATCAAATGGAATATGAATTAAAAAGCTTCCCAAATGTTTTAATAAAAAGCAGGTATACCTGAAAATAAAGGCACTTTATTCCAGCATATCATTCATATTTATTTTCATTATTCATTCTAATTGACTTATTTGACAGGAATACCATTACTGGTCAAAGAGCTCCTCCTCTGGAGGCTTTACATGACTGTTTTTCATGCCATGAGAAGTTTTTGTTCAGGTCTGATGATGATTTGTGTTACTGTGTCTCTCGCACAGTAATACACAGCCGTGTCTTCAGGCTGCATATTCTGTCCATTCAGAGTCACTGTTTTACTGGAAGAGTCTGTGGAAATGCTGAACTTGTTTTTGAGAGAATCTTTGTAATTTGTTGAAGTTCCAATTGCTTGACCAATCCACTCCAGTCCTTTCCCTGCAGGCTGTCTGATCCAGTGTGTCCAGTAGCCGGTAACAGAATAAGAGACCTGACAGGTGATGGTCAGACGTTGACCTGGCTGTACAGTCATGGAGGCTGGCTGTGTCAGTGTTTCACACTTCACATCTGCAAAAAGATGTGTGACAATTCAATAAATTGAACAAAGAAAAACCTGCTGACTATGAGAAAAATAGAGACTCACACGATCCAGCTGCCAACAGCAGCAGAGCAACAGTAAACATGGTTGAACTTGACTCAACGTTGAAGGGACGAACTTCTGATCCTCTTTATCTTCAGCACCAAGTAAAGTCTTTACATCTGTGTGAACAGGAAACCACTGAGTTTGCATAAAGATGAGAATTATTTGACTGTCAATATGAAAATGTTTAGTTAATTTAAACAAAGATTTACCATAAATGTATTTATTCATTGTCTTAAAAAAAAAGCCAAACTGTAAAATTTTGATTATATCAAATGTCCACTAAATTAAACAAAAATTGCTCCTAGTTACTTTTATCCTTCCAACTAAAATCATACATTTTCTTATACTGTATATTCAAGTGGACTGTAATTTGTATAAACTATTTTAACATCAGCACTTTGATTTTATCTAATTGTAGGGAAGAAATATATCTTCTGTTAAGTTATTCATCTAATTTTTGTCAAAGACATTAAAAAGGAGTTTCCTTTTTTTCTAACACAAGCACAGATCATCATACATAACTGGCACATGCACTGTATGTGAAATCCTTGTGCAATAAAGTCAAATAAACATGTCATGAATAAAATGTCTTCTAATGTCATTTTTACTTGAGGACAAATTCAAATCAAGTGAAGCTTTTAACCTGCATAGAAAATATAAATCAGCAGCAGCGCTGTCCTCTAGTCCATCTTAAACGATGTATCAACTAGTTTTCCGATGTCTCCTCATGGTGAAATATGAAGAACCAGTTATATTTTGCATTGACTCGTCATACAAATGTTTTGTTTTGCTTTGTTATTTTACTTTTGTGGGGCTCTTCTACTCTTTGTAACATCTTACTTGCATGTGTATGTGTGTAGTTATTGTGTTGTTTGAGTCCATTATTGTGCACTCTATGATATGATTCTTCATTAGAATATGTGTTAAATGGTTTTGTTGTCAGTTAACTATATTTTTCTTTTTTGTTTCTTGTGTCATGACGTTGTTGCAGGCCTGAAATGCGAAAGTGGATTCATGTTGATAAATGATATCAAGGTTAACAAGGACAAACATAAAATACCTAAAGTTCATGGTGTCTGCACTGACTTTTGGTAAAGTTCTGTGTTCCCCTCTGGCTAAAGAAGTCTGATATTCCCACATTGATTGGTTATTTATTTCACGTTTCAGGACTGAACACTAAATGTGGTGTAAAGAAATATTGTAAATAAAATTTTATGAGGTTATAAAATTATTCATAAATCAGGTTTTTTTTTTAATTGGGAAAAAAAACTGCTGCAATACCACAATTTCCCTCTGGAATGTATAAAGTATGTTTTATTTGTTTCATTAATTTTATTAAGTAATTTAATATCTTACTGTCCATAAAATGATATGATTTTATAACCAAATGTGAGCTAAATTGAGTTTTAAATCACTGTTAGCAGTTATTATTGAGCATATTTGAAACCATTAGTGGTCTAAGAGCTCCTCCTCTGGTGGCTTCATGCTAATGTGTTCAGTCTGAGAGGTTTTTGTTCAGGTCTGATGATGGTTTGTGTTACTGTGGCTCTCGCACAGTAATACACAGCCGTGTCTTCAGGCTGCATATTCTGTCCATTCAGAGTCACTGAGTTACTGGAAGAGTCTGTGGAAATGCTGAACTTGTTTTTGAGAGAATCTTTGTAATATGTTGTAGATCCATGTCGTGCATAACCAATCCACTCCAGTGCTTTCCCTGCAGGATGTCTGATCCAAGCTGTGTAGTAGCCGCTATAAGAGACCTGACAGGTGATGGTCAGACGTTGACCTGGCTGTACGGTCATGGAGGCTGGCTGTGTCAGCGTTTCACACTTTACATCTGTTTAAAGAAAAAACAAGTTTAGTTACAGGATGTCTTTAAATAGAAGAGCTCAGTGTGATGAATCTAAAGAAACTCACATGCAGCCACTAAGAGCAGCAGCAGAGCTGGAGAAAACATGTTTGTTGATGAAGCTGACATCCTGTCATCTCCACTCCACACTGCCATCATGGTTTATAGGAGGAGCTGATTTGCATAAGAGGCAAAGCAAGTTTATTTGTATAAGACATTTTATGTACAAAAAAATTCCAAGTGTTTTAGATTTAACATTGAAAGCATTACAGCAGGGTGCAGAAGAAGCATTAGGAAGTACATTGAAAATAAATATTAAAAAGAAATTAAGTAACAAAAAATTTCAAATGAAATAAAATGTGAAAAGAAATTAAAAGTTACAGAGTGAAGAAGTAACTGCTGTTTTGATAAAAGGCAGCAAATCCAAATGCTTTAACCCTGCTTAAAGCAGATGAGAATTTCAACAGACCGGCAGTTTCTGGAAGTTCCTGAAACTTCTAAAAAACAAAAACAAAAACAAAAAAAAAACATGCCTGTGCTGCAGTCAGAGTTTTATGAGGAAACTAATTGTTCCGTAAAGGGATTTAAAAGTTATGGAATTATGATTGTGGTTAACACCTTGTTCTGGTCACCTCTTCTTTCTCCCTGTGATGCTGTACGTGCTTGTTCCTACATTCTGATGTTACATGTTGAAATACATGTGAAGCTACATGTTTCAAAGTACCGGTCGAAATAATGAATGATATCCTCACAGAAAGTACATTTCACAAGGAGAAATAAATAAAAGAGAAAAAGGAAGAAGGAAGAAGGAGAAAGAAAAAAAGAGAGTAGTTTATTCTTAATCTTTTTCTCTTTCTTTTTTTTCCCGTTCAGCAAGAACGTTACTGGCTAGAACTCCGGCTAGGGAGGGGTCTGGACTTGGAGTCAGTGGTGAGTTTGCATGTTCTCTTTTCCCCCTGTATATGTTTTTAGCGTGTACTCTGGCTTCGTCCCACCTTCTAGAGACATGTAGGTTAGGTAAACTAGTGACTTGTATAAGAAAGTTCATGTCTTAGTGGGACTTCGCTGTATAAATAGAACTTGGATAAAAGATAAATTTATTACAGAAGAAAAGAACTTAATAATAAACAGCAAGATTTCCAGGCTGGCTTTGAACTTACATTTTTGTATTTCTTGTCATTTACACAAAAATAAGTTCAGTTTTAAGAACAAATGAAGGAAGAGCAAGTCTTAATAAACTTACAATCAAACAACAAATGACCATTATTAAGTCATTACATTTGCGGCAAATTATATACTTTCCCACAAACATAATAAATCTCTGCATACTTGATAGTTATATTACATTTGTGGGAAATTGTGTGTTGCGTTTGTAATAGGCAGAATCAGTTACATTTGGGGAAAATGTATATGTTTGCATGATTATTATATTGAATAATTTCTATCCAAATTATTCCTCGCTGTGCTCTGTGTACGGTATGCTGCAGTCTTTGTGAAAAATTTTCTGTCCATGACATTTTGGAACTGCCCTTTGACAGTGAAAGTGGAGAATAAGTCTGACACAGAAGGTTGTGTCTAGGAGGACTGTGATTTTAAGGAATTTAAGGTGTTGATCTCCTGTTGTCACTCAGTCACCAACAGAAATGATCCCCTCAAAAAATGGGAAGTTGGGTCCCTTTCCTGCTTCATGGTTGACTCTCCTAACATTATCAAAATGATTCAAGGCCCCGCCAGATATGCAGTCAGTCATGTTGAAGACAGCAAGTCATTATTTGAGCTTAACACCATCGATTAAAAATATTGTTCTGGGATGAAAAATTTATAAGGGGAAAGTTTCCAGGGGAAAAGTATTTTGGACAGTTGGAAAGACTTGGACGTTGACTTTGAAGCCGACACTGGATCGCTCATTTTGACAGGAGTTTGATAATCAAAAGGTGAAGTAACAACAAGGAATATTTCCAGCCACCATGTCTCTGAAGATTTGGATAAAAGACTCAAACTCTGAAGCTGAATTGGACCTGATGGTGGTGCTGCAGGAAAGATCATATCATCACCAAAACCAATAGGGTTCATACTCTTGTGGTCCTTAACACCCAGCAACTGCTCCCCGGGTGCTGTTATTGGCAGCCCACTGCTCGGTCAAAACTGAGATCGGTCAAATGCAAAGAACAAATTTCCTGATTGGACAATAAAGTATAAATTATGATTATTATTTATTAGGCTTATACATGTTGATTTTACAGAAAAACAGAATAATGGATAATTCAATAAATAGTAACTTTGAAAATTATACAAAGGAGAGTTGAATAGTTGAATGTTTCCAGTAGTGATGGTATAAAGAGGAAGTAGTTTTTGTATGAGTCTCTTCATTCTGTCTCTCACTGTGTCTCTTCGGGCACAGTAATAAACTGCTGTGTCCTCAGTCCCTAAATTGTTCATCTGTAAGTAGAGTTTACTGCTGGAGTCATCTCTGGAGATGGTGAACCGGCCTTGGACTGACTGGGAGTAACGTATTGGAGTACTGGAAGTGCCAATGTAAGCAATCCACTCCAGTCCTTTTCCAGGAGCCTGTCTGATCCAGGCCATAGCGTAGCTGCTGAATGTGAATCCAGAGGCTGTACAGGTCAGTCTGTGGGATTCTCCAGGACTTTTAACCACTGGTTCAGACTCTGCCAGAGTCTGACCATCAACACCTGGCAAATGATAAAAGAAATTAATCTAATTTATTATTTTGATTGCACAGATAAAAAAATATTACCAGAATAAGTTGGATAACAATCTTCACCTGCACAGCAGATAGTTAACAACAGCAGTCCTGTTCTATAATCCATCATGGTAACTTGAGTGTCCACTGGTCTCTGTCATCATCACTGCAGTCACATATGTAGAGGAGGAAGATCTGAGGTTTGCATTGACTCCTCCTCACAGAAAATAAATAAGGAGAGGGTTATTGTTTTTTTCTGCAGTTTAATTTATTGTTTAACTTGATAGAAAAAAAATGAGATATGCAGAGGGTGAACAACATTTAATTTTTATGACTCCTCAAAGTAGTCTATTAGAAAAGACTTTTTTTTACTTCAGAACTAATGAGTAAGTGTTTCTTAAAGATCTTCTATTTTGAAAATATACAAAAAACAAAAGTTTTTTTTTATTTTCCTCCATTGTTAAGCAGCATAATAGGAAAAGAAAAAAATAGCATATGATAATATAATAAAAAACATGTGAAAATGAAAATAAAGGGAAACTGTATAATGCTGAAATAATCTATCATTTTTCTTTATTTTCACCATTCATTTAAATTAACATATTTTTAAATCCATTAATGTATCAGGCTAAGAGCTTCTCCTCTGGTGGCTTCATGTGTCAGTTTTCAGGCTCTGAGAGGTTTTTGTTCAGGTCTGATGATGGTTTGTGTTGCTGTGGTATCTCGCACAGTAATACACAGCCGTGTCTTCAGGCTGCATATTCTGTCCATTCAGAGTCACGGTGTTACTGGAAGAGTCTGTGGAAATGCTGAACTTGTTTTTGAGAGAATCTTTGTAATATGTTGTAGATCCAGCTGCGTGACCAATCCACTCCCGTCCTTTCCCTGCAGGCTGTCTGATCCAAGCTGTGTAGTAGCTGCTCACAGAATAAGAGACCTGACAGGTGATGGTGAGACGTTGACCTGGCTGTACAGTCATGGAGGCTGGCTGTGTCAGTGTTTCACACTTCACATCAGTAAAAAAATGAACATACTGTGAGTTGATTCATCAAATTGCCCAAGGAAAAAAAATCTGCAGACTGACACAAATATAGAGACTCACAGGATCCAGCTGCCAACAGCAGCAGCAGAGCAACAGTAAACATGGTTGAACTTGTCTCTATGTTGAAGAGACGAACTTCTGATCCTCTCTATCTTCAGCACCAAGTTAAGTGTTTACATCTGTGTGAACAGGAATCCACTGAGTTTGCGTTAAGATGAGGATGATTTAAATGAATGTGAAACAGTTTAGTTCATTTGAACAGAGATTTTGTCTAAATGTGTTTATTTGTTTCATTCATTTCAAATTTCTTATATGTTTTTTTATTCAACTTTTTTTTTTTTTTTTGCCAAAAACCTTAAATAGAAGTTTGTTTGTTTTTTCTAAACATGAATATATTGCTTTCATAGAAATGGACAACTGACAGGTGGGCTGTATAAATGTGAAAATGTCCATTTGAAATTAAACTCAACATATGATGTTAAATTGTTCCAGTAAAACTCCACTGGAGTGGACCAGTTCATGGAGTCAGAGCACAACTTACACCAAAAAACAAGATGTTTTAGTTGGCTGAGGAATAGAAGTTTTAAACATGTCAGTATTGTTTGATGCTGCTTGTACATACAGGGAGCTAAGACCATTAAGCTGAGACTGAACAGGAGCTGAGAACTATCTGACTATAAAACACCTGATAAAACGAGAGAACACAAAGATTTTGCTGAGAGCTGCTGGGATAGGCTTGGGGGTGGCTCTGCAGGTGCCATTTTTGAGCCTACTTTTGCCTTTTTTAAGTCTGAATTGTTTTTAACTTAAAAGTTACCTCAATTATTATATTTCATATCTACAGAAATAATTATCTTTTCTAGAAGGCAGAGTTAATATCTCCATATTTTAACTTATACACTGTAATGTTTTAAAATTGCGTTAGAGAAGTGTGTTCATTTTACACCAAAGACTTTAATGTAATATATTTTTGTCGGATTTTGTACAGCTGCACCCTCAGTTTCAGTCTCTGTGCTTCCCGAGCACAATAATAAACAGCAGAGTCTTCAGACTGTTCATCTGCAGATACACCTGCTTTTTCCAGTTCACTCTGGAGATGATAAACCGGCCCTGAACTGACTGAGGGTAGTATATATAGCTACCGCCTTCACTGATATAAGCAATCCACTCCAGTCCTTTTCCAGGAGCCTGTCTGATCCAGTGCATCCCATAGCTACTTGATATGAATTCAGAGGCTGTGCAGGTCAGTCTGTGGGATTCTCCAGGTCTTTTAACCACTGGTTCACACTCTGTCTCTGTCTGACCATCAACACCTTTAAAGACGAAAAACAATGCGTTTAATTGATGATGTGCTAAAACAAATAAAATTTAATCCAATTAAGATTGTTGACAATCTTCACCTGCACAGCAGATAGTTAGCAACAGCAGTCCTGTTCTATAATCCATCATGGTAACTTGAGTGTCCACTGGTCTCTGTCATCATCAGTCACTTATGTAGAGGAGGAAGATCTGAGTTTTGCATTAACTCCTCAGAGAAAATAGGAATGTTTGTTTTTTCACAAAGGTTAAATTATTTGCTTAACTTGAAAAAATATTATAATATATACAGAAAGTGTAAAACATTCTATTTTATGACCCCTCAAAGTAGACGATTATGGAGCAAAGACTGGGTGTCAGTCATGATTACTTCAGAACTCATACGTATTTCTTGAACATCTTCTTTTATTAATAAATAGATTTAAAAAAAACACAAGCTTATGACCTTTTTCTCCATTGTGAAGCACCACATGAAATATGAAAAAAAAAACATTGCTCATCATGTTTTCATAAAAACAGGTCAAATTGAAAATAAAGAACCCTATTTATTATGCCAATACATTTTTCCTTTTAATTAGCCTATTTTAAATTCATTATCAGGCTAAGAGCTCCTCCTCTGGAGGCTTTAATTAACAGTTTTTCATGCCATGAGAAGTTTTTGTTCAGGTCTGATGATGGTTTGTGTTACTGTGGCTCTCTTGCACAGTAATACACAGCCGTGTCTTCAGGCTGCATATTCTGTCCATTCAGAGTCACTGTGTTACTGGAAGAGTCTGTGGAAATGCTGAACTTGTTTTTGAGAGAATCTTTGTAATTTGTTGAAGTTCCAACTGCTTGACCAATCCACTCCATTACTTTCCCTGCAGGCTGTCTGATCCAGCTTGTCCAGTAGCCGGTATAAGAGACCTGACAGGTGATGGTCAGACGTTGACCTGGCTGTACAGTCATGGAGGCTGGCTGTGTCAGTGTTTCACACTTCACACCTGTAAAAAAGATAAACAATTTATGTAATTAGAAATGAAGACTTGCTGACTGTGATGAATTTAGAGAGACTTACAGGATCCAGCTGCCAACAGCAGCAGCACAGTGACTGAAAACATGATACTGTATGTGTGGAAGACGAACTGATGAACCTCTGATCCTCTTTATATTGAACACCCAATGAACTCTTTCCATCTGTATGAACAGGAAACCACTGAGTTTACGTAGAGTCCTGAAAATGTAAAATCATTTGAATATTTAATTGTTTTTCAGACAGGACCGCTTGTCTTTTTTAAGGTTCTTATTATCCTCTTGTTTCTGTTACAACAATTCAATCTCTTTTTTGGGGATTAATAAAGTTATTCTGATTCTGATTATCTTCTGGATAAAAAATGTAATCCATAGGGGTCTGATGATAATTAAGAAGTATAATGTTTTAATTTCTTGTTTTGAGAGGTTAGAAATAGTCTAATAGTCAACTTCTGTCTCAAAATATATCTTGATTCAGTGAACGTGCATGCAAAAGGAAAGACATCATTTCTTTCAGTCATCTGAGGGCCTGATTTCCTTAAATAAAACCATGTTTCAAGCAACAGACATAAAGACACTTGAAAAATGTTCACCTGCATTGTTATGCAGCGTGAATGTTTGTAATTTTCTTCTTTATTTTCTGTGTCTGAGCAGAGGATGACTGTCACACAGATACAGGATATTACAGTGTTGTGATGCAGCTGTGAACTGATAAATGACTGGTCGCGGCCGTGATAATGGTACAGTACCAGTCTCCCCGACTACAACACAGGAATAATTTCTGCCACCACGGTGGTTTAATCCAACATGGTGACCATGGTGAAAGACTAAATAAATCGTGGTCTGAACCTGCAGAAGTTATTCAAGAGGGTTTACTGAAGACAGTCACTCCTGTCCTATTATCACCATTTTCAGCTGTTTGCATGTATTAACATTTTGATTTTTGTAACCAAACAAATACCAGGATAAAAATATTGTATTTCCTCAACACTTTCACATCATATCTTGACTTCATCTGCATTAAAAGTCAAGTCTTGCATGTAAACACACGTCTTCTCATCGTTCAATAATGCTTTTCCTGTGTTTTCTTGCCCCCTGGTTGCGCGCGCATCCTATCTGTGACATTGCTGGGAAACCCATCTATAGAGTGAGTAACAGCCACTCATGTTACGAAGAAAGGCTTGGTTCTGATTGGTCTGGGATATAAAGTAAAAACTTAAAGCAGGAATACCCTGTTTGAGGTACAGTGCATATACTATACACACGTGTGTGTGCATTTGTGTGTGCACATATGTATGTGAGTAATAAGTCATGCTTTTCTTTTTTTTTTTTTTTTATTTGGCCTTACAATCACTTTTTAATTTAGCTCTGTGTCACACAGAAAACACACAAAACAGTAATTTGTTATAAGTTGGTATGAATGGAAATTGATTAAATCATTGAGGATCTTCACGTGCCCAGCAGATAGATAAAAGCAGCAGCCCTTTCCCGTACCCCATCATGCTTAACTGTGAGTCCACTGTTCTGTCATCCATTCTCTCGTCAGATAATAGAGACAGAGGACATTTGAGTTTTGCATAGACTCCTCCTCACATTAGGATTAGACTTCCACCTCTGGTTTGGTGAAACTAAACTTAGTTGAGCATATGTGAAATTTAAAACTGAAAGAATTGACAGTTTTCAGATGAAAACTGTGGTTGGCTGCACTATAAACAGTAAACAATACAGCTGTTTTTCAGTCTGTGTTCATAAAGCTGACTTTTCCCTGATTCAATGTCTATGCATCTGTATTTCTTTTCACAATAACAGTCAGCTATTCTGCTGATATGGTCATCATACAATCTTATCACACTAAACATCATATTGTGGCTCAGTTTTTCAGATGGCTGTGATATGATATGTCTTGCATTAAGCAGATAAAATGGCAAATTTTAGTTCAAAAGAGAATAATTGGGAGGCAAGAGCCTATCCCAGCAGGTTTCGGAAGTGGTGGAACACTGGACATGTCCCAGTCCATCTCCAGGAAACTCTGGATTAACTTACTCAGAACTGAAGAACTCTTAGTTTTCAGTTCCAGAAAAGCTGCTTTGAGTTGGTTCAATCAACTCTGAGCCACATGAAAAGCCATCTTCAATGGAGCCCTGATACCTGGATTCACCATGGCAACCAGAAAGATTTTTTTTTTCTTGTTTTGTTTGTTTGTTTGTTTTTAAAAAAAATTGAAGCATGGAGCAATACGAAGAGGTATTTTGTTAGAAAGAAAGAAATTTAGATAGCTAGACAGACACATAGACACATTTATGAAATTATAATTGCCGATGTGTATGAGGACTTTCCTGATGTCTCGACACACCACTGTCTTTCTAAAATGTTCTGTTACCAATGTTAGAAAGAAAAATCCCATTCAAAAATACATATATGTTGCGCCATGATTATTTCTCTCATTCAAAAGAAAATTTTTAAAGTATTGCAGTGCAACCTGAGCACAACATATCATGTTGTGATGTCATCTCGAGCCCATACCTAGACACATGCGATATATACAGCTGGATAGTTTGAGTAACTGCAAAATGGTGTCGTTTGATGACATTGATTAACAAATGATATCATAAATGTTGAAGTTATGAAATGTCCTCTAACTAGCTTTATTATTTTGTGTGATAATTCATCTCAAAAACCTCTGGAATCACGTTAGTACGAATAATCCAGGTCTGACAGCTGCTCCAGGTGGGAGGAGACGTGAGAAACTCAGAGTTTCTTAAAGATAACCTGCCAGATAGCAGGTTATGTACACAGAGTCTGTTACCATGGTGATTGACTGATTGATTGAGTTTCTGATACCCTTCTTTCTGGAATCGGTGACTTTGAGTTTCCCTTACAGGGTTAAAGCAGAACTCAGTAACTTCAGCTCGGGGCTCCCCCTAGTGGCGTCCTTTCACTGTCGTGTTCAACCCCCCTTACACCCCCACAGCACACAGACGGCTTCTCTACCTGTCTTTCCTCTATTTTGATTCCTGGATATATTTCTAAGCGTTTACTAGCTTGTTGATGCTACTTTGCTGCGTTGGTAGCAGCACCACGTCTCCCTCTGCTCAAAGCAAAGTCCTGTATTTTTTGAAACGGGACGTTTTACCCGCGATTTGCGGGTAAATATGCCGTGGATTATATTTTTCTCTGGTGTTGGCGAGTAGCAGGTAAGAATACGAACTTTTATTTACTTTTTGCGGACATGACAAGTGATTATTGAGCCTGAAGCAGTGATGCTTCACCCGGCACCCAGGCAGCGCAGCTACGTGAATCACTCTGGTCCAGCAAAGAGTTGGTTATGAGAGCCAGGAGCCGTGTTTAGGTGGTGTGAAGCTAAAGAAATGTTTTCTTCCAATTAGCGCTGGTAGTCTGGTTCAAATCAGCGCTGGAAGCAGCTCGGTAGATAGGGGACCTGAGTACCGTACAGCCGTTTCTGTTGTCGCAAGTTCTGCTCGGGTCGACGCAGGCAAAGTTGTTTTTAGCAGCTCGCAGGCCAGAGGCCCCGGCGGGAGGGGGGGGCACATTGAATCGCTCCGTAAACACTTTGTTTAGCCCCACGGGGATTCCGAAAAGCATTTATTGAGGTAAAAAAGTTACTGAGTTCTCCTTTAACATTCTCAGAGTTCACCACATAACCCGCTTTCTGGAATACCCCTCACGTTGCCACTGGCCCAGCCACTGTCACTGACAAATACTGCCATCTGTTGGCTTTTTGAGCAAATGCATTAAGCCAGCTTCAACAAAAGTTGGTGTGTGGATTGACAGTATTTTGAGTTTGAGAAGCACATTACTAAACTTGCACAATCATGGTTTTATCATTTAACAAATGTTTTTTTTAATTGTATATATATATATAGAGAGAGAGGGAAGCTGACATGCACAAAATCTAGAGCCCTAATTTCCCTCTAGGGGGAAATTAGGGCTCTACATTTTACCCATCTCTGATTCAGAGAGCAGCGGTCTACTACCTAAGGCACCTAGGGAGCAGTAGGGTTAAGGACCTTGCTCAGGGGCCCACAGTGGTTCCTGAGTGCCGTGTCGGGGACTCAATCCCGGGTCCACCACACCAAAGCCTGAAACATTACCACTAGGCTACATATCTACAACCTATTTTATATTTCAAAGACACAGAAACCATTTCACATGCTTCATCTCCTCACACCTCAACTATAGCAACAGTGTTTTTACATATCTAGACCATAAACGCATTTATCACCTTCAGTTCATTCAGAATTGAGCTGTCAGACTTTTAATTAAAATTAAGAAATTAGAACACATTACTCAGCCCCTTTTTCACTGGTTATGTTTACTGTTGATGCTAAGATCTTAATCCTGCTTTTTAAAGCCCTTTCACTGACTTCGCCTTAATTCAATGCGGCATGGAATTAAATTAATTTAGAACCATGTGAGCCTGTAAAGGCCTGAGATCCTCTGGTGACAAAGCATGCAAGTCAAAGCCCCTAAACTGTGAAACAAGCTGCCTGCAAAGGTCAGGTCAGCTGAAATCTTTTCCTAAAACTTTCTTTTATCAGAAATACTTTTCTAATTTGACACTTGACTGAATATACTAGGTGATTTTTTTTTACAACAATTGTACTTCTACTATTTTACCTGAATTTATTCCTGCTGTGTTAAGCACTTTATAACATTTGTTTGGAAATGTGTTAGAAATAAAGATATCAATATTTGCAGAAGTAGTAGTAGTATCAAATCAATTATATGAATAATATTATTGATATTCATATTATCAGATATGAGTGTATTTTTTATCACAGCAGCTAGACAACAGAAATTCATCTGTGTTACTAAATTCACAGCCAAGCTGAATGTGTTTGTGGGAACCCGAATGCTTCTTTCGTCTTTCTGCACCATGTGACCCAATTTTACGCAGCAGCAGCAGCAGCAGCAGCAGCAGCAGCAGCAGCAGCAGCAGCCTTCTTTGGCTCACTCCGTAGGCTGATGTCTAAGGAAGTGCAATTTGCTGTGATTCTTATAGTGCAGAAAACCCACTCTAATAACAGTTCAGAAATCACAGAACTCTTATTTTCATTCCATAATTATTCGTACATATAATATGACATATTTGTGCTGCACTTGGTAACCTATGTCAAGCACATGTCTCATTTATTTGTAAAATTTTAAAGCCATCAGTAGCATTATAGCATATGGCAACATTGCTTTTAAAAGCAAGTGTTGTTTGGGGCAGGAAAGGCAACCCAACCCCCAACACAGCACCCCCACCTCAAAATACAAGTGGCCATCACCAACATAACATACTTAAAGGGACACTGTGTAATCGGGAGCAGCTCCCTCGTACTTTTCATGCTGCATTCGCGTGAAACCGGGCAGACCGACGACAGCTGATGCATGTAAAGTTATCACCGGCCTCTATGTGAAGATGTGGTCCGTCAGTTACGGTGACATCAGTCCACATCTGATTTGTTGTCATGGCGATGTCGTATTGTTTTCCCTGACCCATGTTTTACCGTCTTTCGCTCGGCTTCATTGATTAAAATGACATCTGGTTTGTTACCAACGGCCGTCTGCCCGACTGCACGTGAACCCAGCATCAGTGAGACGCTGGTTTCTCCCCACAGCAGCGCGGTGACTTTTCAAAGGCATTACCTCGAACTGAGCTGAAAACTCCGGTGTGTCCGGTGAGTTTCTGTGTTTTCCTGCTGTCACATGGCGATACGACATGGCAGCCTTCACCGAGCTGCCCCGCTCGATGTGTAAATGAATGATACGGACGGCAAATTTAGAACTTAGAGGAGCACTTCAGTTTGTTGATGGAAGTGATTACTGATTAATGAAAAAACACTTTTGAACCAAATAATCGGTTTTTGTGAATAAAACACAGGAGAACTTACACAATATCCCTTTAACTTATGCTTAAATTTTTCTTCTTATTTCCCCTTTGTCAATAAACATTAAATAATAACTTGAATAATAAATATGTGTGTGTGTTTGAGGTTGATATGTGTGCTCATGCTGGTGGGATGCATTAGAATAAATGCAGTATGCCTCAGTTGTTGGGCTGGTTGTGAGCGTGAACAGAGCGGACCAAACCATGGAAAAACAAGAACAAGAGGAAATACAAGGAAGGGAAAAAGGCAAGGTTTGATTGGTTTTGTTATATTTAAGGAGAGTTGTTTTAGCAAATCTATTCCTGGATTTTGATGTGTCATCGAACAATTATACAAAGATGGAGGGATGCGACAGCTAAGGAGAGGTTGAAATGTTTGTTTTAATAAGAATATTTAGACCACTTTTCATACAGAAAACAGCGCAAAGTACTTTACATAATCATGAAGGATTGTGCAGCTCGGAAAGATTTACGGTGTAAAAATATTGATAAACAGAATAGGCAAATCTTGCCTTTTCTCCCAACCACTTTTATAATTTCCCTCTGGATGTTAATGAGGGATTTCTTATTCATTCAACACAAGTGAAACAGTTTGAGTGAAGCACTTAGCAGATCAAAATATTAAAGTTGTTCTCTCATTATTTTGGTTTCTGTCTGGTCTTTATCAGCCACAGCTCACTAGGTTAAATGGGGTCGGTCCTCTGGCCTTCAGAAAAACAATAACGTAGTGCAGTTCAGTGCCACAGTGCAATATTATAACGTTACTATTGTTAATTTTGCCATTTTTGTATTATGAGAATTAGATATGCATAGAATATTAAATGCATATTTTGTTTATTTACATTTTATCTATTTTAAAGATCAGTCCTTTAAGGTCTTTCACTAATTTTTTGACAGGGTTTCTTTTTAAAGTCTAAAATCAGAAAAGTAAACTGAATATAACCTCAAATCAGTTAAAAAACAAACAAACAAACAAAAAAAAACAACATAAAATTAAGTTAAGATGACAAATGAATTACAATTTTTCCAAGAACATTGTTTCAACAATAAATTAAGCAAAACTGGATCTTGTTATTGTTCAGATAATGGTTGAAGCTGTAGGGGAAAATGCAACTTTGAAAATTTCACATTTATTTAATATTAATGATAACAAGCATTTTTTTCATTTAATTTCAGGAGACATCTACAAGAGTTCAATGCAGACTGATGATGATTCAGTATTGTTGCAAGTAGATTTTGCCTTGGGGAGTTTCTGAACCAAGGAGACGAGACCAGTAAAAAAAGACAAAAACAAAGACAAAAAAAAAAAAAAAAAAAAAACCTGCAGGACTTCCAGGTTTGGAGGCAGGTGGATCTTGGGATTTTTTTTTTCCTTTATAAAACAAAATGAAAGCAAAGAAGAATATACAGTTTCCAAACTATGAGTGAAGAAAGAATAAGGTTTGGTAGGTAACTTGTCCTTAGTTTAACTCTGTTTATGCAGAGGTTTCACTGGTATAGACAACTTTGCAGAAAGCTGATTGATTAAAGACAGACAGCAGAGATGGAGGGGAGATGATGAGTGTGTTCAGCAGCAGATATGAATCTGTTCTCAGTGGTTATTAGAACAGAAACTACTGCTGAGAGCCAATCAGACTTCCTTTCCTGCAGCTGTGTGGGTTTCTCTGCAGCCTCCACACCGTTAGCTGTGGTTTTTCACTTTAATAAGACAATGACTGCTACAACCAAAAAAAAAAAAGAAAAAAACATTCCAGGAAGCATCTGTGTTCTTCATCTGTGAGAGAAACAGCTCAACTCCTGACCTCAAAGCTGAGAAATAAACTTTGATAAGAGAAAAAGAGACATGAGAAAACTGTTTGCTGGTAATTTATTAGAAATAATTCAAAACTCATGTTCTCAGATCGTTTTGGGTTTTTTTTCTAAAAAGGTTAAAACTGCCACAAAAGAGTGACACACTGAGACAGAAACATAAACCACTGACACAAACAAGTCATGTTGTTTCACTCTTCTCAGAAAAAATCAGGACAGGACGTCCATGTTGGTTCAGCTGAAAATCTGGCTGCTTGTTGGTCAATACTATCAAAACTTTGAACAGTGCATTAAGGGTCTTTTTCAGTTCAGCTGTTTATGTTTGCTCACTCATTACAGCACTTCATTCACGATTTTGTTAATCATTACGAGACACTTCATGATCTGAATCCACTTTACCAGCCAGAAGTCTTAAAGGAACAGTACACCCACAGAATGATGTAACTTTATTTTCCACTTACCCTCATGGTGAGCAAGACTCTGGACCACTTTTTTAATATCTCAAATGCAGCCGGCGATCAGGAAGACTTCTCGTTTTCCCCCAACTTTTGTATAATGGAGTTCGCTGGGGTCTGAGCCAAAGAGGTCCATAAAAGTGCACAAAAACTTGTCAATATTTCTCCATACTGCTCGTCCAATGTAATCCAAGTGTCCTGGGTAGCGTCCAGAATTTACTCAAAACGACATCATTTAGTATATTTTTACAGCCTAAACAGTAGTACATCTTACTTTCACAAAGCGCGCATATACGCTTTCACAAAACTACAGAAGCCTCGGCGTACTGAGCCTACTCTGCCGATAATGCAAGCATAGAATAAGAAATTTGCTGTTTACATTGTGCTAAGAGCGACAGAGCTACAGACAAACCAGGACAAGCAGAAGAGGGGTTGGATATTGATTTAAAACAAAGAAAGAAAAAGAGAACGCACGATCTCGTCTGCTGCGGCTTCCGTAGTTTCGTGAACACGCATCGGCGCGCTCGCAGGAGATGAGATGAAGTACTGTTTAGGCTCTTAAAATATACTAAATGACGTAGTTTCGAGTAATTTCTAGATACTACCCACATAGGACACTTGGATTACATTGGACAAGCAGTATGGAGGAATATTGACAAGTTTTTGTGGACTTTAATGGACCTTTTTGGCTTGGACCCCGGCGAACTCCATTATATGAAAGTTGGGGAAAAAGGAGAAGCCTTCTTGATCGCCGGTTGCATTTGAGATATTAAAAAAGTGGTCCAGAGTCTTGCTCACCATGAGGGTAAGTGGAAAATAAAGTTACAGCATTCTGTGGGTGTACTATTCCTTTAATGGGCTATATGCACGACTCCACTACTTCCTGAACTTCAGACAGCACCTTTGCTTCCTGTCTTTCATTACTGGACAAACTGATTAACCCAGATGTTTTCTGACCTCAGTAACTGGCCAGACAAACCTGGAGTAATCAGTTTGTCCAGTCATGAGAGACAGGAAGCAAAAGGGTTGTCTGAAGTTCAGGAAGTAGTGAAGTCGTGCATATAGCCCATTCTGCACCTCGACCCCTCAGATCAGAGTTTCACAGTTAAAACTTCCACAGGACAGATTTATAACTAAGGGAATCAGAATATTATATTGTTATCTCCAAACAAAATCTCCAGCATCATAACAGCTGAGTGGGAGTAGTTTTGAATAACCTTTTTTTGTTTTTGTTGTTCTCTGTCCTGAGGATTTAATGTTGGTCTTTGATCTGTATTTTTTTATTTCTTTTGTAACTTCATTGTTTTTAAAAAAATATATATTTTTATTTGTTTTTAGATTCAATATTATTGTTTACAACCTCAACTGAGTAATGACATATTGTGACATGGAAGGAAAAAATCATTATAGAGTAGTTTTGAGCAAACATTTATGTTTTTATTATATTTTGTATATGCTGTTTATTACTGAAAATGAATAAAATAAAAAAAATGAAAATTAAGAAAGAAGGTAAAATAAACTAAAGAAAAAAAAAACTGTCCTTCAGAAGTTACAATTAATGACATCAAATATATATGTACATATGTTTTAAATTTTGCCAATTATTCTGTAAAATCTCCATAAAAAGGGAAATTATTTGTTAGTTAAAAAAAACTTATATTCATAAATCCTTATCAAGGTGATTGGATGAACTAATGGAGAGAAAAGTTGAGCAGGAAACCATCAGTCAGCATGTGTGAAGTTGGTGGATGGTCCCTTGTTCCTGATGATCATCAGCAGTCCACCACAGTACACCAGACTCTTCACTGTCAGCACTGTGTACAGCAGACAGAGCAGCAGCACCCTGCACTCAGACTGGAAGGACACTGACACACACACACACACACACCCACCCACACACACACACACAAAGAAAGAGTTTATTATGAGCTGGAGTTGACTGGTTTACTTTTGGCATTATCTCTAACATATTATGGTCTATCTGCTGTTTGGTGCTGAGCAGGGGTCTGTTTTACGAAGCAGGCTTAATATAAACCCTGAGTTGTTTAACCGTGAAATGAGGGGTTTTCTGTTTCTCAAAACTCAACCCAGGGAAAGAGGAGTAACTCTCGCCTGTTTAATAAAGAGGGGTAACTTAAACTCTTGGTCAGTTACCATGGCAACAGACTCTCTGACACTAACCTGTTCGGGAGCAGGTTAATGTGGAGAAACCTTGAGTTCCTTGCTGTCTCCGTCCACTCTCAGCCACACTCTCCGTTTCATTTCCTCATTCATTCATTCATTCAGTCAGCGGCGACTTTTGCCTGCTGCCATCTCGAATAAGTCAGTCAGTCATTTTTTGTACCGCTTATCCAGTCCAGGGTCACAGGGGTTGCTGGAGTCTATCCAAGCTATTATCAGGCAAGAGGCGGGGTACACCCTGGACAGGTCGCCAGTCAGTCACAGGGCCAACACAGAGAGACAGACAATCATTCACGCTCACATTCATTCATAGGGACAATTTAGAGTGATCAATTAACCTAACATGCATGTGTTTGGACGGTGGGAGGAAGCCGGAGTACCGGGAGAGAACCCACGCATACACGGGGAGAAGATGCAAACTCTACACAGCAAGGCCACTGTTGGAATTGTTCAAACCCTGTCTCGAATAAAATGTCGGGAAATGAAAGAATTTCTATCTTTGGTCTGATAACAGTCTCCTGATAAATGTATAACTCTCCACGCAGTCATGCTGTATCTTCATCCATGAAATTCTTATTGAAAGCACACGTCTGTAACCTACCGACTCTGATTTATTTTCATCACATCTCCAATAAGACATTAAACGGTGCTGCCCTTTAAAATCATTGTGATTGTAAAAGACAGCATTTAAACTTAAATCTGCTCCCACGCCGTCTTTTTTTTTTTTTTTTTTTTTTTTGCGGCAGCAGTTCAAACTCGCCACATGAGTCTTGTTCTCGTTCTATTCAATGGTGACAGCAGCCACAGCCACGCGTCCACGTTGCCATGGGGACTCGTCGAATCAGGGCTCCATTGATCCTGGCTTTTTATTATGGTAGCGCACAAGTAAAACCCAGGGTTGAACTACCCTGAGTTGATTCAACCGACTTAAATCAGCTGTTCTGGGTAGTTCAGGGTTAGGCTACACTCAGAATTTGTTGAACATGCTTAAGCCCCTTTTAGACTTGCACTGGAAAGCGGTAATATTGCGGTCTCTGTCCTTTATAACGTCTGCATTCAGACATGTGTACCGGTCTTTTACCTCGGAGATGTAGCGGACATGTACTGGGTGGACCCATATCACAAGAGTGCCACCTCATCTGGCTCCTCTCTATACGGAGGAGCAGCGGCTCTACTTTGAGTCCCTCCCGGATGACCGAGCTCCTCACCCTATCTCTAAGGGAGAGCCCGGCCACCCTGCGGAGGAAACTTATTTCAGCCGCTTGTACCCGCGTTCTCGTTCTACTCCAGTTCGAGCTTGTAAAATGTGATTTCCCCAAATTCCTCAGCATTATCACACTTTTCTGAACTGGTTGATGATCCCAGCACACAAACCAGTTCCAATCTACCTGTTCTGGACCCATCTTTCATGTTTTCCACGGCTTAGATTATATATGTAACACAATAGGCGGACTGCAACTCTGTACAGTCGCTGACGACACAACATGGCGGCTCGTTTCACGACTGAAAAGCTATTAGCCTTTGGCCGAACCTCCTAAACATCGGATATTTACGTAAATACACGTCCGATTAACTTCTAACTGCACAGAACTACTTATTTTGTCTTGGTTTCTTGTTGTATGGCAAAGTTACTTGAAGTTAAGGTCATATCATCATCACTTTAAGTCTCTAAAATTGCCCTAGTGACACATTACACATTGAAGCTGTCCATGCAGAGAGGCAGTAGGTGATCTTACGTTCAACTTGCTGCAGAGCCGGCAGGTCTGCTGGTCGTCTCTCTGGAGGACAGGCTGCTGGAGCTGGGGGCTCTGAAACAGAAAAGTTGATCATTTGGAGTTTCAGTGAGAAATGTCAGTCCTCTGCTCCTCTCCTCTCTTTGTCAGCATCTTCACATGAAGTTAAATCTCAGCTGATCACAGTCTGAGCTTCATTACCTTGTGTTTGGGCCTTTATTGTTCCTCTATAGTAGTCAATGAAACAGCTGTAAATATATGTGTCGTTCTCCTGCTGATGGATTAACAAGATGGAAGCGGAGCGTCCCCAACTCTTTGATCTCCAGCTGATCTCCAGCAGCAGGACGTAGTTCCTCCTCAGGACCACCTTCCTTCTGTCTTTTCCAGGAGAACCGGAACAGAGGAGCAAATATATCTGAGGCCAGACACAGAAGGAAGCTCTTCCCCTGGACTCTGGATGCTGCTGGATACACGCTCACCACAGGCTTTACATTCTGATTTTCTGAACAGAAACAAACAGCACACACACATATTCCCACAGTCAACATCAGTCTTATGCTGAAAACTACACAGACCTGATCACTACAGCACTGTTTTCACCTTCATATTAAACACACTCATCTCCTTGTGGCTTTTCTTCAGTTGTTTCATTGTTTGGGAACATGTTTAGGGATTTTTTTTTTTTCGTTTTGTTTTTTATAGGGTATTTGTTTTTATGGTGAAATGTAAATAAAAATGAGACAATTTGTAATATATTTATTCTATATTTTCTTTATCAGTGTTAAATTTATGAGACAATATAACATTTAAAGTTCGCCCATTTATTAAGCCAGATATTTTATCATTTAATTGATTAGAATTATTATAATACATTCTATATTTACCAGCAATTTATCTAATAAAAAAAGAAAATCTGTTTTTTATGTAATGTAATTGAAGACTCATATTAAAAACAAAAACTAAGGGGATTATATTATCAGTACAAAAAAACCTATTCATTAATTTATGATACATGTTTATCTCTAATACTGATTTTTTTCTACCTTTGTGTATTTATTTTTATATCAGACACACATTATTAAATTAATGCCAGTACAAACTGTTTTATGTTGCGCATCAAACTTTTGATTAGGAGTCAAATTAATTTACTTAAACGAATAGTACACCCACAGAATGATGTAACTTTTTCCACTTACCCTCACGGTGAGCAAGACTCTGGAGCACTTTTATATCTCAAATGCAGCCAGCGATCAGGAAGGCTTCTCTTTTCCCCCCAACTTTCAGATAATGGAGTTCGCCGGGGCTCGAGCCAAAAAAAGTCCATAAAAGTCCACAAAAACTTGTCAATGTTCTTCCATACTGCTCGTCCAATGTGATCCAAAAACGACAAACGGCAAAACGAAATCATCTATTATATTCCTGGAGCCTAAACAGTAGTACATATAACTTTAGCGAAGCGCAAATGCGCGTTCACGAAACTACGGAAGCCTCAGCGTTCTGAGCCTACTCTGCCGATAATACTAATAAGTGTAGAAGAAAAAAATTTGCCGTTTACATTGTGCTAAGAGCGACAGAGCTGCAGAAAAACAGGGACAAACACAAGATGGTCCAAGAGGGGTTGGATATTGATTGAAAGGGACTAGAGGCAGGAATTTAAAAAACAACAAACATGCATGTCCATTTTTTTTAATACTAATGGGTGATGAAGCGCTAAATACCAAAAATAACATTTCCACCCATGTTTCTTTCCATTGCCTTGAACAGGCTGTGTGCTGCAAAATGTGCTTCAATTCGGTGTCTGAATTTCCCGCAGTGACTTCAAATGACGCAACATCCGCAGTTTTGATACAGGAAGAAGATGATCGCGGTAAATTCAAACACTGTAAGCGATAGTTACTGTATGGATTCTTCTGCTGTCAGCAAACGATCCAGATCAACTGAAAGACCACTAAAAAGTGTAACTACAAAGAAAAAGCATGGTAAACAACATTATAGCTTCAGTTTGTGCACGCTCCCGTGACAACTTGGCTCGTGGCTGCAGTTACCTGAAGCGCCAGTCACGGCAGTCGCGAGTTTTGTTTCTTAATCTTGCCTCAAGTCCCTTTAAAACAAAGAAAGAAAGAAAAAGAGAATGCGCGATCTCGTCTGCCACGGCTTCCATAGTTTCATTAACGCGCATTGCCGTGCTTGCAGAAGATGTGATGTAGTACTGTTTAGGCTCTAAAAATATACTAAATGATATCATTTCAAGTAAATTATGGACGCTACCCACTCAGGACACTTGGATTATATTGGACGAGCAGTATGGAGGAATATTGACAAGTTTTTGTAGACTTTTAGGGACTTTTTTGGCTCGGGCCCCGGCGAACTCCATTATTTGAAAGTTGGGGGAAAACGAGAAGCCTTCCTGATTGCCGGCTGCATTTGAGATATTAAAAAAGTGGTCCAGAGTCTTGCTCACCATGAGGGTAAGTGGAAAATAAAGTAACGTCATTCTGTGGGTGTACTGTTCCTTTAAAGAACAGTATGTAGGAATTCCTGACATCCAGTGGAGGGGCCCGGAATGTCAGGCCCACTGCGGAGATGTAATGGTGTACAGTACAAGCTACCAGCGGCCCATAGGACAGTGTAGCACAAGCTACAACGGGCCGCACGGCTAACCGGGAGCATGGTGGAGGTGGGAGGGGGAACCATTGCCCTTTTAGTGGAGTAACATGTTTTATTCAAAACATTTTCAACATCCACATTGCACGAACCATAAGGTAGTGGTTCAGCAGCGTAGTGGAAAAGCTTCTTCGCTGACGGTGTTCCCTTTGCCTGACCGCAACGTTGGGACAGCTTGGTCTTTTCCTTCTGGTTAGCGGCTGCAGCTGGCGGTAGATGGTGGCTAGGCTGCGCTTTTTATTTCTCCAGCTTCTTCAGTGCACACTTCAGCAAGGACGATTACGTTCCACAAAAAAACAGTAAAGAATAAGAAAAGAGTTTTGAAGAGTGCTGTTGTGCCAGCATCCCAGGTAAGAACCATCTGCCAGATTAGATGCTGCTTTTACAGCCGTGTCTTGAAGCTAACGCTAACTATGAGCTAACAGTAACTCCTAACAGCTAAGAAACTTAAAGTGACGTTTGTGTGCCACAGATCAGGAAATGCCATGTTACTAGGGAAGCATCTAAAGAGCATAACATGATGTGTATTCATTATTATTTTCAACATCATCAACTTCGTATCCCAACACGGCGTCATGTGGAGATCAGGTGAATATAGTCTGCTATACAACAGGACTGTGTTTCTCCTCGCCTCCCTCTGTCCTGCTAGTTGTAACTCATTCTAACTCCATCTGATTTTGTTCATCTTCTGTGTATTCCGGTTCATAAAGGTATCCCTTTGGTGTTGTGTGAAACGGAACATCATCATCATCATCACTTGTGTTGTATTCAGACATGATAGCTTGCCTCACAATAAACAGTAACAGACTTTAGAAGCAGCGGCTAGAAACGCAGCAAAAGGTGGCAGGTGGAAGCGCACAGTGATGTGAACGCGTAGAAAATAGTGCCGAGCGATTGTGGGGTCCTAATTTTTGCAGGTAAGTGATTTTGAGGTTCAATATTATCCCCCTTTCAAAACCATATTGATTTGTGAAGTGAAACCATATACTTTTGTATCCCTGGAAACAAGCCGGAACTATTTGTTTTAACATTAAAAACCTGACAGATCTCAGCTCACGGGACGAAGTTGAAGCCTGGTCACTGTTGATGTACTAACGCTGCTGGTGAGGAAATCATACTGCCTGATGTCAAAAAATCTGAACTATCCCTTTAAGAGTGATGTATTCAGCGTTAGTAATGTTGTAGACAGTGAGGGTGTGATTATTAGATCTGATGAAGTGCATTGTGCCATTGAAAAACTGGCCCTGAATGTGGTCTTGACAAAATATCAGCAGAATATCTAAAGTATACAAACCATAGACTCCATGTGTTACTTGCCATGTGTTTTTCTGGTCTGCTGAAACACGGCATTTTACCCGGCTCCATGTTAACTGTCTAATAGGGGATTATCACGCTTACCGGGAGTTCCCGGTATTTGGACACTTCCTCTTCCGGGCCATGTTAACGACAGCCGTTCCTGCTCTGTTATACTGTTTAAATCGGATAAACTCCAAACATACTCAAGTTTTCATTCTAGACTGAAGTGATACTAAGGAAGAAGTGGATCAAAGCGATCGATTCGCCGCGGTGAAGGGCCGAACTTTATAATAAAACACATGTTTGTTTGTCGCCGGTGGGGCACAACACCGGCACTTCACAGCATGCTAGCATTAGCCAGCTAGCGTTTTCCGGCATGCTTAACTTTGTGCGTCTTAAAACACACAAACATCTGAAAATCGGGTCTGTACCCCCCCGTTTCCAGTGGAACAACTGGGGACTGCCAAGAAAGGAGACGCTTTCAGATGCTTGTGTGTTTTCAGCCGCACAAAGTTAGGCACGTTATCGAGCTGGCTAATGCTAACCTGCCAACAGTAGTCCGTCAGCTACTACTCTGTTAAACTTTGTAAATCGGATAAACGCCAATGCCAAGTTTTCATTCCAGACTGAAGTGATGCTAAGGAAGAAGTGGATCAAAACGACCGATTCGCCGCGGTGAAGGACCGAACTTTATAATAAAACGACACACGTTTGTTTGTAGCCGGCAGACTGCACAGTCGTGTTGGCAGGTTAGCATTAGCCAGCTCGATGACGTGCCTAGCTTTGTGCGGCTGAAAACACACAAGCATCTGAAAGCGTCTCCTTTTTTTGGCAGTCCCCAGTTGTTCCACTGGAAACGGGAGGGTACAGACCCAGTTTTCAGACGCTTGTATGTTTTCACAAGCGAAAAGTTGGTAACGTCAGCTAACGCGAGCTTGCTAACGCTAGCTGTAGTGTAGTCTGCATCATTGAAGTGCCGACTACAGACATACGTGCAACCTTGTTTTATTTCAAATTTCGGTCCTTCACTCCGACAAATCGCTTTCATCCACTTCTTCCTTAGTGTCTTTTCAGTCGGGAATCCATAAAAAACTTAGGTACGGCTGGCGTTGTTTATTAGATGTACACAATGGAACAGAGCAGCAACACCGAGACTTGGATTGAGCCATTCCTGGCCCGGAAGAGGAAGCTTCAGATGTTTCAACTTCCGGAAACCGGAACGCGGAAGCGTGATAATCCCCTATTGGTGCCAGTAGTTAAAGAGATAACTGGTAAGCTATCCAGCATAGAAAATTATAGGCCCATTGCCTTGGCTAGCATACTTTCAAGTGTTTGAACAAATACTTTTGGATCGACTCCAAGAGTATATAACAACTACAAATAATCAGTTTGGCTTTAAAAATAAGCACAATACAGATTTCTGCATTCTCTTAAGGAAATTGTTAATAGGTATAAAATAAATAACACTACAGTATTGATGTGTTTGAAATTCAAATGAGATTCATTTCATTGGAAGGGGTTTTTAAGTCCTCTCTGTTCCACAGGTGATCAATAATTTTTTGTGTGTGTCAGAACATTTAATCAATTGGCTGCAATCGGGGTGTGAAGAAGACTTCAAGTAATATAGTAAAAAATGCTCCTGGAAAACATCATCCACCCTGCCTTTAATCATCTGATGTATGCAGATGACTTGGTCATTCTGTCTCCCTATAGCACTGGTTTGCAGCAGCTGCTTAGAGCTTGTGCAGGTTATAATTTGCAATATGACATCATATTTAATTCTAAAAAGAGTGTTGTTATGATTGCTAGAACCAAGGAGGACAAGAAATTAAAATTCTGTTCTTTTAAATGTGTTAAATGTGGTGAACAAAGTCAAATACCTTGGTCATATTATCAGAAACAATCTATGCGATGATGATGATGTTCACCGGCAGTGCTGTAAACTGTATGCACAAGCTAAAATGCTTGCACATAAGTTTTATATGTGTACATATGATGTTAAAGAGCATACTGTACCCCGTTCTATACTGCTCATTTGTGGTGCAATCATAGCAAAGCTAAAATGAAAAAGCTTCAGGTGGTGTCTCATGATACGTTCAGAATACGTTTTCACTTCCAAGATGGACAAGCACAAGCCACATACTTGTATTGAATAATGTTCCCACTTTTCATGCTGTTTTGAGGAATTTTATGTATAAATTCATGTGCCGATTATTGAATTTGAAAAATGTAATTTTAATGGTTTTAACTGATCCAACACTAAGTGAAACGAGTTATTGCTCCTGTTTTTGGAACCACTGGAAAAAGTGTTTGGTCCTACCGAGATCACCGTCATCCTTTTTCTTCTTCTTTTATTGTTGTTGTTTTTGTTACTGATATGGACCAATTTGTTTGTTTGTTTATTTGTTTTATTAGCTATCCCCATAGCTTTTGCCTAGCAGCAGCTATTCTTCCTGGGGTCAATACAATTTCCACATGACAATATAAACATTCAAGTCAAAATAACACCACACCAAAAGGTCCATGGATTGCAACACATGCACACACACACGCACACGCACACACACACACGCACACACACACAATACTTCTGATATACTCTCCCATGCTAATGTGTTTTAACACCATCCCAAAATTCATTAATATAGACATTCATGAGAACACATCCTTGAAGACAATACAGACAAATCATTAAGGCTCTTCCAATTAACTCTGTCAGCTTTTAGTAATCTCAACACAGCAAAGATATTAATACACTGTAAAAATGCCTAATTACTGAAGTTTCTTGCTATAATATTTTAGGTATTTTTTAAGTTGTTCATATTCTTCTGTTGAGTGACATAATTTGGTAGCGAGTTCCATTCTTGCATAGCTCTGTACATTACAGAGTACTGTACTGCCCAAATGTCTTAAAATTATCCAAGTTAAAACACTCACTAATGGCATGTCTTGTCACATAATTATGTATTCCTGTACTAAAGGACAGTTCTCCCTAGCAGATTATGTATTAGGTATCTTGGTTGAGATGACATTTTTCATAAACACCATTTACAAATAATTTAATCTGTTTGTTGCATCCATCCACAAAAGATTTTCATGCATTCTTATAACATTAGTCGTCAATCCACATGCCAGAGCCATTCGTGCAGCTTTGTTCTGGACTATTTGCAGTTTTCTTATGTTACCATGTGAAGCATTGGACCAAACAATTGAACAATATTCTAAATATGATAAAACCAAAGCTTGAATTACTTGCTTCAGAATAGTTTGTGTTAAAAATTTAGAACATGTTCTAATCAAGGACAAGACATTTCCCATTTTCCTTACCACCATCTCTAAATGTTTATTCCAAGATAAGGTACTATCAATAATAACTCCCAATAATTTTACTTCTTCTGCTTGCTTCACTGACATAATTGTGAAGCTTAGGTCAAGTCTTGGATTTGATCGTAATCAATAACTTGATCCAATTACCATACAAGTCGTTTCGGATACATGTGAGTTTATTACTCATACTGGAATACTGGAGTAAAGAAATAATAATATACATACATACATTCTTATAGCACTTTCAGATTTTCCGGATTTTTGTAAAATAGGTTATATTTTCAAATCTTCCCACTGAGCATTTTTGGTCTAAAGACGTCTAATAGACGTCTTTTAGACCAAAAAGGCGTCTAATAGACGTCTCTTGCTCAGTGGGTTACCCTGGCAGTAAAAAATGTTTTGCCCAAATTCAGTTTTGTTTAGGCCCCTATTTGGTTGTGATTTATGTGTTTGGCTTTCTGCAAGTGTGGCTGCTAAAACTCAACAATGTGACCACCTGATCTGGCCAAAATTTATTAAAATTATTTTTAGTACATTTAAAAACAATTTCTCTAAATACTATAAACCATAAAAACAAATACGCTTCAGTATATCTTAATTTTATACTATTATATTGTATAAAAAAAACCCAAAACTTAAGAAGATTATAACACAAATGACATATTCATTTGAGATTTGAGTTTCATCGACACTTTGGTCTCTTATAATTTAATGATTTGGTTTTCTCTATTTTAATATCAGACTTTGAAATGTTTGAATTCGATTGTAAGTACCATTAAATATTGTTTACTGTCCATCAAAATGTTGCTTTATGAAATAAAAGTAAATGCACCTCAGTGTAAATTTTTTGTTTATGTATTAATTTCAATTATGCCATTTGCTCCTTTTTCCCAAGATACTCCACATTTACAAGTCGTGCAACTTGTTACTAATCTTATACATTGATTCTCAGTCAAACTTGTTTTACAATATGTTTATAGACTAATTTTATGTCATTTAAATATTGAATCATTTCTAGGAAGCCAACAAATGTCTCAGCTATAATATCAGATTTAAAAAAAACATTTTTTTTTTATTATCACTAATGTTTGCAGGAATAAAGAATCTAGTTAGGTGAGAATCATGCTTTCAGAAATTATTCTTTTTTTCCTCTGTGCAGAGGCTGTATGGTAAATTCTCTACTAATCACGAATCAGCAGAAATTGGCTTAAAACACATTTCACTTCTATGCTAAAAAACTGAAAGAAAAATAGTGTTTGTTCTTACTTGTTACATACTGTACACTGTAGTTCCAGAACCAACAACGTCAAAGGATTGACTCCACACACAGTGAGAGAGACTCAAACAAAAACCTGTCTGCTATTAAATGTTTCAGCTGAGATGAAAGAGTTTAAATAATAAAACATATTTCAGTTTTTGGTCTGTTTCTCTAATATTAATATCATTACCACTGTCCCTCCTTTTCTTTTGGATGGTTTTGGTCAGTTGGTTAGTCCACTAGTTGAAATGGCTTTCTGCTTGTGTTGAAACCTGTCTTGGGTTTCAACAGCAAATGCAAATCCTCTGATGCCTCCCAGATAGCAAAAATTATTTGGCCCAAAAATGGCTCTCACTGCCAGTTTTGCTTTGGTCTCTATTTGGCTTTAATTCACTTTCTCCATTTAAATGTAGCAGCTGAAATTCAGCCACATGACCACCAGATCTGGTCCACATCTGTTATTTTCTTTTGATCAAGCTTTCAAAGATGATTCAGATTTTATTCTGTAGCAATAAAACTTAGCCTGTGAAACCGGAGTTAGCAGAGTCACTTTAAACATATTTTAACTTTGACAATAAAGCAAAGGAAAATAAATGTTTATTCTTACCAGTTACAAATACTTTAGTCCCAGAGCCAAAAACGTCGAGTTCGTTGTTACACAGTGAGACAGACTCGTACAAAAACCTATCCGCTACTGAATGTGTCAGCAGAGTCCCTCTGGTGCTGTATTAATTTATGCTGATTTCTCAGCTGTTCTCCAATATTCCTTTGTTTTTTTTGATTCCATACATGTGTATCTGTAATTTTTCACTGCCCCTTTCCTGTTGGAATTTTTTTAATTTTTTTTTGGTGTTTATTTACAGTATAGTTTATATGAATCTCTATGGTTCCATTTGTGATTTTTTTTTTTTTTTGTTTGCTTTTTTTTTTTTTTTTTTTTTTTTTTTTTTTTTTTTTTTTTTTTTTTTTTTTATAATATTTAATTTAATTTGATAAAAAAATAAAAAAAAAAATTATTTTTATATTTTTATTTTTTGTTAGTTTTTTTTTAGGGTTTCGTGTTTTATGTGGAAATTTCTTTGGTATTGGGTTTTTTGATAAAAAAAATTTTTTCATTCTTTGTTTATGGGTTTTTTTGGGGTTGGTTGTTTTTAATTTTTTTTTTTTGTTTGGTTTTTTTTTTTTTTTTATATTTTTTTTTTTTTTTTTTTTTTTTTTTTTTTTTTGGTTATTTTAAACCTTGTTGGCTCGGGCTCAATTGAACTCCATTATATGAAATTTGGGGGAAAACGAGAAGCCTTCTGATCGCCGGCTGCATTTCTTGATATTAAAAGTGTTCCAGAGTCTTGCTCACCATGACGGTAAGTGGAAAATAAAGTTAAATCGTTCTGAGGGTGAACTATTCCTTTAAGTTCAGTAACCATAATAATTAGATAACCACCAATTAAAACAACTTCTCTAATACCCGGCTTAAATTATGGTCTGGTCAGCTGATCTAACAGCAAATCCATGTTCCACCAGCTGGATTGTCCCTGTTTGTTAAGACCCTCTAACTTTCAGTCCTGTTGCACTTAGCAGCCTACAGTCTGAAACAGATGGATGCAAACTTATCACTTTATTATCAAGTTTGATTCATTATCAAATCAAATCAAATCAAATCAAGCTTTATTTATAAAGCCTTTTATACCATTAAAAAGCAACACAAAGTGCTTGACATAGTAAAAACAAAATGCGAATTCAAATAAAAACAAGCCTTCACATCCGGATACAACACAAAACACACACACATGCACACACCCAACCCCTCCCATTCCCCCTACCACAAACCCCAACTCCTCTCTTCTAAAGTAGAACAGGTATAAAAACAGTAACTGTAAAAACCATCTGGCACCTGACCTGCTGTGAGGAAACGATATCTTGGGGATCCATTCGCACCAGGGCCAGCCCCCCTAGCCACATAAGCCCAGCTGCAGGGACCCCCAGATCATGACAGGCCAGGGTCCATCACCACAGCCGCAGGGCTGCAGTGCAGGCCCCTAGACACCAAGAAAGGGCATCCACCACAGCCGTTACCCCCAGACCGAGCAGGCAAAACTCCTGGAGCAAAGGATCCCCATGAGGAAACACTGGGGGAAGTTAAGATGCCCAGAGTTAAACCAAAAATAAATAGATAAATAAATAAAACAAATAAAAAGCTAGATAATAAAATACACATAAAAGGAATTAGCCAAATAGAATCAATTTGAATATGTAAAACCAAAGTTAAAAATAAATAAATAGATAAATAAAAATAAAATAAAATAAAATAAAACAAATTAAAAGAATCATATAAAAATTAGACAAAATTAATTAAAAGCTAAGTTAAAAGAAAGGTAGGTCTTGACCTCTTCTTAAAACATCAGCAGTCTCTGCAGCCTGAGGTTCTCTGGCAGGCTGTTCCACAGACGAGGTCATAATGGTGGATGGCCTCACCGTGAGTTTAGTTCTCACTCTGGGAACAATTAAAAGGCCGGTGCCAGAGGACCTCAGGGTCCATGAGGTTCATAGTTTAAAAGCAGGTCTGATAAATAAGAGGCCCAAGACCATTAAGACAATTATATAACCACTAAGAGAACCTTAAAATCAATCCTGAAATGCACGGGAGCCAATGCAGCGATTTGCAAAACTGGTGTAATGTGTTCCCGCCCTCTGGTCCTTGTCAGCTCGTGCCGCTGGGTTCTGCAGTAACCCTGTAAGCTGAACAGACTTTTTAGGAAGCCAGAGAGCAGGCATTACAGTAGTCTATTCTACTGGATATAAAACATGCATCAGCACCTCCGTGCTGCAAGAGAGAAATGGGGGCTCTGTGATATTTTTAAGATGATAAAATCTGTCTTTGTGACATTTTTGATATGTGGAATAAATTACTAGAGTAAAAAGACCCCAGTTTTCCCTGAGAGGATTAAAATTCTGTAGTTTTGGTAAAATGATCTCTCTCTTGTCTTGGCATGATTAAACTTCGTATTGTCCTGGTTGCCCCAGGTTCTCTCTCCATGCTTTATATTAAAATCGTTAAACGGTGTTACTGGCTAGGTATCAGGAGCCGGATGTAAGATTAGTATCATAATAGCTGTGAGAAGTCATCCTAAGTAATATTATTCGATATATATATAAATATATATATATATCCTTCCTTTAATTATCTGAGCCTAAGTAGAGAGCAAAAGAGTCTGAATAGGAGGTTTAAATGATAAATTTAGAAATTATTATATTAAATATACATTTTTTTGTTCTGTTGTTATTTCTGTCTTCTATTAGTTTGTTTAATTAATCTGATATAAATACCTGCCTGAAGATACGTATATGTGTGAAATAGTTTATATTTTATAATGTAAAAATACATGGCGGTAGTAAGTTATTTGGCCTGTATGTACTGTATCTCCATGCATTCATGTATGTGTAGCCTACATATATGTAAATCGTATACATCATGCATGTATCTATGTATATCATCATGATGTATAAATATAGATCGTCCCTCCATATGTAGATATATTATAAACCGTGTCCTCCCTTAGATCGCATTGTTATTTAAAAGTTTTTCTTTCTATTCCCTCCTACTTAGAGGAAAACTAAAATAATGCCTTTCTTTTTATACAATCTGTGTTTGTGCATGGTTATACATTACTTCTATTTACATTTCTCATATTTTGTCTGAATCCTCTATTTTAGTTGCTATAGATATGATATTTTGTTGCTAAACTAGCTAAAACTAATTGATTTATGATGAAAAATTATGCTAAAACTAAACAACATTTTAGTAAAGCTATGATGAAAACTAAATCAAAATTTGCTGTAAAATTACCTGGTCCGCCTGCTGTCCCAAAATATTGTTTCCCACAGAGATGTATTTGCAACCCGATGGCGGCGTGTATTGGCTTATAGATGTAAATATAATCCATTATCAAACTGTTAAAATAAATTTTATAATTATTTTTAGGTAAATATAATTTTTAGGAATGTTGTACTTTATTCTGTCCCCCCCGCCTGTGGGGTATATTTTTTTTTTTTTTTAAATATAGCTTTTAAAAAAATATTATATTTCCTTTAATTCTTTTTGTTCCCTGTCATTTTGTAGTATTTCTTTATTCCTGTGTCTGTCTTAAACATCGTATCTTTGCTCCTCCTCTGGTGGCTTCAGCTACGGTGTTGCTCGGGTTTTTGTTCGTCTGGCTAGTTTGTGCTACTGTGCTCTCTCGCACAGTAATCCACCGTGTCTTCCGCTGCATATTCTCCATTCGGTTCTGTGTTGCTGGAGATTTAGCGCTGACTGAACTTGTTCTTGAGAATCTTTTTGTTTGTTGTATATCCATCGCGCCCTCCAATCCCTCCAGTCCTTTTCCTGCAGGCTTTCTGACAAAATGTGTGTGGTGGCGATCAACAGAATGAGCCTGACAACTTCCAGAGACTGACCTCGCTGTACGGTTACAGAGGCTGACTGGTTCATCTGTTGACAAGTCACACCTGCTGAAAAAAGAAAACACATCTTTTTAAACCAGTCATATTTAACTGTACATAACTTTTGATTAGCATAGATCCAAAAACTCACATCCAGCTGCCAACAGCAGCAGCAGAGCAACAGGAAACATGGCTGACCTCGAGACTGCACAAACGACACTGATGGTCTACTGTCAATGATGAAGTTTTTGTAGGTGAGTTATGAAGAAACTTTCTGTGCAAAGGAAATTTGCACAGTAATCAAAATACAGAATTTAGATTTAGTCTTTGTCTTTTGGTGTTATTTAGTCCGCTTTAAATGTGGATCACCTCTTTCCACTATATAAATTTATGAAATTAAAAATTGTAGAATATCAAGAAATGAATCAGTGTTTGCTGTTATCAGCAATCTGGTCTGTAAATAATGCATGCTGAGTTGAAATTTTAAAAGTTAACGAGTTATTAGACTGTATGTTAAAGGCATTGAAATATTGAAACTTTTGCAGAATAAAAAACAGGTAAAATGGACAAGAAAAAAAAAAGAGAGGCCATTAAAGGAAAACCACTGCAGGAAAATTACATCGACTTCACCAGATTTGTGTTTTGACATATAATGCATCAACAGGAACAGAAGACACTGAAGTAATGTTTACAGTAATAAGAAAGCTTAATTTAAGTGTTAAGTCAAAGGAATTCTGAACTGAAAGGCCAGGCAAGTTTATTTGTATTTATATTTGTGTTTATTTAATATAAGACAATTAAAATGCTTTACTGTAAAGAACCTCTAAAAGCATTGCAGTGGTTTGCAGGAAGGAAAAACAAAGAGTAAAAGAATCAAAAGCATATGACCCCTCTCACAGATCTTTAGAGTCAGGCAGTTACCAGGAAAGCCACTGCTATCACACAAAACCCCACACAACCCCTGCACCCATCCCTCAAACTGCCATCAGGTTGCCGCGATAAGTCTCACCAAAACAATAAATAAATAAATAAATAAAAAAAAAAAAAAAAAAAAAAATCTTTCATTCCCACTGCCATCAGCATTGTGAACAATTTTGAAATTTCCATCTTTTTACTTATGGTATTCATGATCTGTTTATGTTTTATGAGTTTTGTTTTTATCTGCAAAGATGACTTCTTGTCACTTGTAACAGACAGTTAAGTAATTTGAAATTTATTGAGGCATTTTTGTCGTCCCAAAGTAGTATTTTATGTCAAATTAACAAGCTTCTGGTACATTGTTGTCATGGATTTAAATACAGTACTTAATCAAACACATCTTAAACACACAAAAAATGTTCCATTCAACTCAAGATTTTAAGGCAGCCCTATCACTCTTTTTTAATTGTGCAAAAAGGCACTACAGTGACATGGATATGAAGACAGACTGTGAACAACAACCAACAGTGACAACAATGGTTGTTTTATGTCTGTGTGCGTATGTGTGTGTGTGTAGTCGTCAGACTGTATCCTCGGTTTGGACTGTTTATGTATGAGACTTTCATAGATGTGATGATTGCTGACAAAATATAATTTTAGGCTCCTTCGCAGTTCTTTGACAAAGATTTTTTTAAACATATGTAAAAAAGTTCTTACTCCATTTTAAGACATTACCATGAAAATACAGTAGAGTGAAATGTTCAGTTTAACTGATAATGTGAAAAGGAAGGTGGTGTTTCAGTTTAAAAAAACAAATCGTCCCTTTTACATGTTGTATCAACCCAAGAAAAGACTTCGGTGAGTTTTTGTACAGCTGTGTAGTCAACTTCAGTCACTGCGTCTCTCGAGCACAATAATAAACAGCAGAATCTTCTGTTTTCAGACATCTGAAGTTTCAGCAGTCTGCTGTCGTCTCTGGAGATGGTAAACCGGTTCTGAACTGACTGGGAGTAGAACCTCCTGCTACCACTGCCGCTGTCATGCCACGCAATCCACTGCAGTCCTTTTCCAGGAGCCTGTCTGATCCAGGCCATGTAGTTGCTGCTGATAGAGTCCAGAGGCTGTACAGGTCAGTGTGTGGGATTCTCCGGGTTGTTTAACCACTGGTCCAGATTCTGTTAAAGTTTGGGCTTTAACACCTGTTAAAACAAACAAGAAAATGTAAACTTGCTGTAAATCTTCTCTTTTTTTAACAAGTTAAGTTCAACTCTGATTGTTTCCTCACCAGTCCAGCAGATTGCTAACAGCAGAACTGTCCTCAAACCCATCATGTTAAAATGTTAGAACACAATTTCCTGTTTCTTTTCACAGTCTAATAAGTAGAGATGGAAAACAATGTTTTGCATTGACTCCTCCCCCAAATTATCTGAATATTCATCGTTTGCATTTTTCCTGAATGTGTTGGGGATGTTCACAACATCTTCTGATTTATGACAAGATGAACTGAAATAAAAACCTAACTGGTCCAGATTCTGTTTGGGTTTGGGGTTTAACACCTGTTAAAGCAAAAAGGAAAATGTAGACTTGGTGTAATTCTTTTCCTTTTTTTAACAAGTCAAATTCAATTCTGAATATTTCCTCACCACTCCAGCAGATTGCTAACAGCAGATCCTCAAACCCATCATGTTAAAATGTTAGGACACAATTTTCTGTTTCTTTTTACAAGTAGAGATGGAAAACATTGTTTTGCATTGACTCCTCCTTCAAATGACCTTAATTCATGCGATTTGCATTTTTCCTGAAAGTGTTGGAGATGTTCACAACATCTTTTTTATGATGACAATGTGAATTGAAATAAAAACATAACTTGACGAGTTGTCTTTGTATTTCACAGTTAATTCATCTTCTGATTTAAATGATCACATCATGTAATGCTTTGATTTTATTTCACAAATAGCCAAATCTTCCCTGCAATTTAAAGACAGTAGTAAATAATTTTTTACTGACTTAAAAGGCTTTATCACTAGCATTCAGCTCACAGAAAAGAACGACTGACTTGGTTTTTAGTTTTCTCGCTACCAGAAAATGAATAATGTATAAGAGCTATTCTTTTAAATTCTACTTTGCTTATGTGGTTACTACATAAATGAATTGGTTTTTCATTATTAAAGGTGCCATGACATCAAATTTCACTTTTCTGGGGTTTTGGGTGTATAATATGATCTGTTGTGCACTGGTGAGGCCATGTGAATGTCCAGAGTAAGAATCAAAGTTCCTGTTTATGGTCTGTCAGCTTTGTCTCTCTGCTCAGAAACAGTTGAATCAGACAGCAGGCTATCATTCTACGTAGTTCTATCATTCTATGTAATTTAATTGCTCCAATAGGAGCACACTATCGAGTAAGCAGCCCCCCCCCTCTCTCCTAACGGTTTATGCACCGTCCGCTCCCCCCTCCCCTCCCTGTCTGATTCAGCTGCGTGTATGGAGCGATTTGTAACTTCTGTGCAGTCAGGTCTGGGTTTTTCAAACAAATGGATTTAAAAGAAAACTTCTGCAGCAACACTGAGGGAGGCGACCACAACCTTGTCATTACCTGTAAGTTTATTTATTTTCTAAATGCTGTCTTGTCTGATAAACGTAGCTCACTGTCTGAAGTGCCCATGTTGCTAGCAGTTAGCCTTTAGCAAACTCCGACCGCAGCCTGACCTAGATTCTCCAAATAAGGTCATAGCCAAATAAGGTCCAGCCAGTCAAAATGAAGTCAACGTGGTCTCCGGGTAAAGCTCCATATCATCACCGGACCCAACTGTATTACTGAGGAAGTGAGGTCTGGCGTTTCAAAACAATACTCCACTGTAAAAAATGCTGTTTTTTTCTTTGGAGTATTTACATATACAGTAATGCCAACAACATAAACTAGTTTTTAGCTGCTATGTCATCACTCCTTTAAGCATTTTGAATTATTAAGCATTCATTTAGATAAAATATCAATTTAAAAACAGTCATTATTCATGAATTTATATAATCTATAATCTTTTACCAAGTTTCAATCAGATGAAGTTGTATTTCACTAGATGTTTTTGTGTGGAAATGTTTTTGTTGTTGTTGTTTGTTTGTTTGTTTTTATTTCATTCATGTATTTACATTATGATGGGTTTTTCATCAATGATCCACTCTTTAAACCAATATTGGTCTAAGAGCTCCTCCTCTGGTAGCTTCATGATAAAGTTTTCAGGCTTTGAGAGGTTTTTATTAAGGCCTGCTGATGGTTTGTGTTACTTTGGCTGCTTGCTCGGCTGTCTTGCACAGTAATACGCAGCCGTGTCTTCAGGCTGCATATTCTGTCCATTCAGAGTCACTGTTTTGCTGGAAGAGTCAATGAATTTGTCCTGTATCGAAGGCTACGATATTGTAACCCTAGTTATATTAACACAGGCGGTGCCTTCTACTGGACTCTATGGGTACAACTCTCCTCCAATTGCGTACGCGCAATGGCCCACTGAAATTTACATGTACGTAGCCGGCCAGTAGGGCGTCTACCTATAAAGGCAGGTGCACCACCGGCTGCCCTCATTCCACCAAGCTTCAGCGTAAGGCGAAAGAGCGGCAGGGTCCTGTGTAGAGGGCGCCGCCTGTGTTAATATAACTAGGGTTACAATATCGTAACCTTTGTTACATCTCACACAGGCTTCGCCCTCTACTGGACTCTGTGGGTACAATAGGCGAAGCCCGATATATGTACTCCCTGCCATGGGAGAGGCTCCGCCCACTGACCGCGCCAGCTACCGATTAGAATGCTAATCCAGCAAATAACACTAGTGCAGGTCTTTGATATCATTTTAAAAAAATTGTAAAAATTTTCTACAATTTTCCAGACTGCGGCGCGACACAGAATTTTAGGGCTCCCCCACCTGTCAACTCCTACTTTAACCACTGCCAATAGAGAATGTACTTCCTGCGGCTGCTAAAAAGTTTGGCTTGCCAGTAAAGATAATGGTGCAGTTCTACACCTCCATCATCCAGTCCATCCTCACCTCCTCCACCACCATCTGGTACGCTGCAGCCACAACTAAGGTTAGGCAAGGCTGCAGCATATCATCCGCTCAGCAGAGAAGGTCATCGACTGCAATTTGCCCTCCCTCCAGGACCTGAACACCTCCATGACTCTGAGGCAAGCAGGGAAGATTGTGGCTGACCCCTCCCACCCTGAAAACAATCTTTTCCAAGCCCTCCCTTCTGGCAAGTGGCTTCGGTCTCTCAAGACCAGAACCTTTCGCCACAAGAACAGTTTCTTCCCACATGCCACCAGCCTCATGAGCAATGCCCCGGATCCCCACTGACACTCACACCATCACCACCACCATAGATGGTAACCGTTGCATAACACCCATTGTAAATATCACACTATAGCTTGCCAAATGTAAATTACCATACCAGCTGCTGCACTTGCCACTTTAATTTCCTATCTTGTTTCTATATCTACACATGCATACATGTATATTTGCATTGTATATTTGTATATTGTATATTTGAATCTATGTTACTCTAATACAGTATTTTTGTATATTTTCTCTTTATTTGTATTTTATTTTGTATCTTGTATTTATTACTGCACCAACACATCAGGACAAATTCCTCGTAAAGTGTTCACTCTACCTGGCAATAAATCTGCTTCTGATTCTGATTCTGACCATGGTGAAAGACTAAATAAATCATGTAATCTGAACATGCAGAAGTTATCTGAGAGGGTTTTTTGAGGATCAGTGACTCCTACTGTCCCATTTTCAACTGTTTACATGCAACAACGTTTGGATTTTTGCGACCGAACAAATACCAGGACTCAAACATTATATTTCCCCGACACTTTCACGTCATATCATGACCTCATCTGCATTAAAGTCGAGTCTTGCATGTAAACACACATCTTCACATCGTTAAATAATGCTTTTCCAGTGTTTTCTTGTCCCCTGGTTGCGCGCGCATATCTGTGACGTTGTTCGGAAACCCATCTGTAGGAACCGCGAGGGAGGGAATTATCAGCTGATGCTTCAGTGAGTAGGTTTAGCAAAATGCTGCACTGTGTATTCTTGCAAGATAACTCACAAAGTAAAATGAGCTTTTCATGCGTCCTCTGACTCTCTGGACATACAGTATGCTAGTTAACCACGCTCCCAGCTAACTGAGGGGGAAAGTTTGTGGCTCCTTAAAAAACAAAACAAACAAACAAAAAAAGCCTGTATGAAGATAAAAAAAGCATTTTGTGACAATAAAGAAAGAGATTTGTATAATTTTACTGTCAAGTGAGTTTCATTGTTTTTTTTTTTCTGTTTAGAGGCAACGAGGCCTATGTTTTTTAAGTAGAACTAAGTAAACATGCATATATTCACATAATTCTGAACTATAGTAAAAGTTCAATAATATGAAGAATTTGAATTATGATGTTTTCTACTTCTTATTTAAACATAATATTTACACACAAATTAAATATGATAGATATAAAATATGTTTGCCTTGTACAAAGTCAAATCATCAAACTAAATAAAAGTCCAAACTGCCTGCATTTAAATAGATTATTTCTGTTTGTTTAAATTATTAAATTCAGAATATAATGAGGAACCTTCCATTCATAAAGCTCCCCTTGGCAAAGTAAATCCGTTCAATAGAACAAAGCTGCCAGATCATCATTCTGCTGCTGCCACGTTGGACAGGACAAGTAAAAAAAAAAAGAAAGAAAGAAAGAAAAAGATAATAAGACTGCTAATAATAACAAATAGGCTACATGATTTCTATAATGTACCTGCCCCCTTTGTGTGTGTGTGTGTATTTTTATGTGCATCAGATTGTAGTTTATCCATCATATTTATCCTGCAGAGATTTCTCGTAAGGAGAACAGATTAAAACAAAAGCAACAGCAGTTGTGTGAGGCTGCGCAAGGCAGTGGATCACTTGAAATTAAAATAAAGGTGCCAGAATTGTTCTATTTTTGCCTCCGATTTTATTAAAACTGAAAAGCAAGAACTACAGGGGGAGGCCACTGGTTAACAGTCCAGTGCTTAATGGTGATCTAGATTAAACTAATATATTATCTTCCTATGTCCTTAATTACACAGCTTGGTTTATGGTTTTGTTGATATAGGTTGTACATCCACCCCCCCACTAAGTTCCCCTTTTAGTGACAGATGATCAACTTGTTTTGTTTAGTTTAAACAGTCAGTCTTGACTGCAGCCTGACTCAGCAGGAGTCTCCTACAAACAATCATGTCAGATCACTGTAAGCTATTTCAATGACAGCTATTACCTAAATAATTGTGTAAGTGGCCATGATCTCCCCTGTGTTTTTTTAGGTCTGCTCAGCTGCTCAGTAGAACCCACCACAGCTTCTTCAGCAAACACCTCCACAATGTCTCCATCAGGTAAAACATGGACTACTTTTGCTTTGCAAAGTCCCAATCAGGATGCACTTTTCAAGGTATGAACTTCTAAAGTAAGAATGTTCGTCAGTTTGATAAGGCTTTGTGAGTTCTTCTTCCACAGATGAAGTAACTGGTGCCTTTATAAAGAAGTAAGACTATGCATAGACCCCCCTCTGCAGGTTGGAAAAGGGAACTTTCATGAAGGAAGAAGTTTGAGTTCATGTTTTGCAATTGTTGGGTGCTGTCATAGAAAATAAACATTTGTTAAACATTGGAAGTACAGTAAAAGCAATACTATGAGTAGGAACCATCACATATTTTTTGGATGCAAAAATATTCATTCCTGGCAAATATTTGGACAAACCTATGTGTGTTTGGAGTAATGACTTATAGCATAACTCATTTAGGTACAGGGTTGTGTACGAACTGAATCCATTGCATGACACTTGAAATGAAACAATTGCCTTAAGACATCATAATCACGATGATGCCATGATATCATGTCTGAGACAATTATCAAGCAAAATAGCCATGCAACCCAACATACTTTATGATCAACATTTAAAATTTATGATCCTAATAAATGTAATTATGATCTTATCATAAATGACAATGACATAATTAACAAAAAAATATACCATCACTTAGTATCATTTGTTTTGTTTTTTGTTATTTGTTAAGAGAATCCAGAAAACCTTGACAGGTGATGGTCAAAGACTGTCCAGGCTGGACAACCATTGAGTCTGGCTGGATGAGATCAAACCTGTGGAAACACAAAGCAACATTATCTCCATCATTATTCTGAATATTCAGTGTTTCATGTGATAATTGGTGGGAATCCACATAGGATCCAGCTGCCAGCAGCAGTATCACAACCACAGAGAGCATGACTGATGATGAATGGATCTCTGACACACAGACACACACTTCCTTCCTTATAAAGAATATCTATTTGCACGTTGTTGAATAAACAAAACAAATTTCCCTCAGTGGACAATAAAATGAAGTTGGAAGTTCATTTAAATCATACTATGAATGTGTACTCTTTTTCTGAGTTTTTATTATAAAGATTCAAGGCAATAAATGTGTGTGAGAGCACAAGTTTATAAATGGACTGGTAAAACCCATTATAAACAGCTTTTTTTTTTTTTTTTTTTTTTTTTTTTGTTATACTTGTATGATCCCCGAGGGGAAATTAGGCTCTGCATTTCACCCATCTCTGTACTGAATATCAGAGAGCAGAGGGCTGCTACTTAAAGCGCCCGGGGAGCATTTGGAGGGTTAAGGACCTTGCTCAGGGATCCACAGTGTTTAACCTAGCTTTCTGTTGGAAATGCTTCTGATCGTATCACATACAATACAAATGGTAGAATTTATTTAAAACTGGATTTAGCATCTGAAACCTAAAAGCTGCTTTAAGTTTCTGTAGATGCTGATTTAGAAATATCCAAAAGTTACTGCAGGTTACAGAATGGTAAACCAGCGCTGAACAGACTGAGTGTAGCGTTTGGTGCAACCATTAAGACTGCTGATGTAAGCAATCCAATCAGTCTGTTTTCCAGAAGCCTGTCTGACCCAGTTTATCTCAAAGTCACTGAATGTGAATCCAGAGCCTGAACAGGTCAGTTTGTGAGATTTGCCAGGTCTTTTTTACCACTGGTTCAGACTCTGTCAAGGTCTGACCATAAACACTTGTCAAATAAAGAGAATTGTATTTCATGATAAATCAAATAAAAATTTGTCTGAACAAAGTCAACAAACATACTCACATGCACAGCAGATAGTTAAGAACAATACAACTGTTCATCCATCATGTTAATTTGAGTGTCTGTTCCCTGTCATCATCACTGCAGTCACATACTGTATGTAGAGGAGGAAGATCAACTGTTTTGCATGCCTCCTCCTCACAGGGCAGATTGTAGAGATGAACAATTGACTTGGTTTTCAGTTTTTGCTACCAGAAAATGAATAAGTATATACTGTATGAGTTATTCTTGTAAATTCTGCTATGCTTAGGTGATGACTACATTAATAAATTGGTTGTCCTTCATTCAGCATTTTGTATTATTAAGCATCAATTTAGATAAAATTATCAAATTACAAACAGAAGACCTGCATCCAAACTAGAGTTATTCCTCATAAAGTTATCTATCACCATTTGCCAAGTTTAAATCAGCTATTTGTATTTTTTAATACTTACAGTATAGATGTTTTTTGTGAAAATATGTTTTGATTTTATTTTCTAATTTCATTTACTTATTTACATTATGATGGGCTGAGTTCTATAGTTTTGTGTAGCATGTTAGAAATATCTCTTCTGCGATGAACCAGTCTTTAAAGTTGTACTTCCATGGTCATTTCATTAATATTTCTGTGTTCTCCATTATTATTGAATGCATTCTGCATCGTTTCTGTTTAAAAAAACCTTCTGGTATCTTTGTATCCAGCTGTATTTGTATACTAGAAGAGAGGCTTGTGGTCCAACGGCAGGCTTTTCCAGGTCCTTCTCATGAATTTCCGTCTGATTGGCTGGCTCCCACGAGTGTATGAAGGAAGCTCCGCCCTCCGCTCTTATTTCGTTACAGACAGGAAATAGAGCCGACAAACAAGTTTGTTCCGCCATGCTAACAAACAGTTAGCTAATTAGCTTCTCAACTCCGAAGCTACAGTCGTGCAGTCTTTACTTCTAGTGTGTAGTGGAGGGTTACCTGCCTTCCAATGGACAGATAGAAACCCCACGTGGGATACGTTATTTGCAATGTTACGTAGAAGTGCAAGGCTGTTCCCGATTCGCTCTTTTCTTCGTATTGTTTCTCTGATGAGAAAGCACAGCCGACTGGGGGCAACGCAACGCTAGCAAGTCAGCATGTGTAAGTAAACAAGGGGAAACCCTCCGTATTTCAGAAGGAGCAAGTTAAACGGGTTTTCAGTGGAAGGAGGCCTTTAAACCATTAGTGGTCTTAGAGCTCCCCCTCTGGTGGGTTCAAGTTAAAGTGTTCAGGCTCTGAGAGGTTTTTGTTCAGGTCTGCTGATGGTTTGTGTTACTGTGGCTCTCTCACACAGTAATTGACAGCCTTGTCTTCAGGCTGCATATTTTGTCCATTCAGAGTCACTGTTTCACTGGAAAAGTCTAAGTTTACACTGAACCTGTTCTTTAATGAATCTTTGACAGATGTGTCTCTACTAATCCACTCCAGTCCTTTCCCTGCAGGCTGTCTGATCCAAGCTGTGTAGTAGCTGCCCAAAGAATAAGAGACCTGACAGGTGATGGTCAGACGTTGACCTGGCTGCACAGTCATGGAGGCTGGCTGTGTCAGCGTTTCACACTTTATACCTGTGAAATGTAAGTGTTGTGTGATGATGTATCATTGTCGAAAAGGAACAACTACAAGTTGTGACAAATACTGTAGAAAGACTCACAGCTGCAGAAATCATGATGTTGAAGGGTTGAGCTTCTGATCCTCTGGAACCTCGTCTCCAAGTGAAGTCTTTACATGTGATAAAATAAAAGACCACTGAATTTGCATATGAGGGTTCTGTGACTTAAGTGAATTTGAATCTAGATGATTCTGCAGTCAAATTTTGCTGATAGACAAAAAAATAAATAGAAACTGAGAACATCAAAAACTTTATTGACTAAAGAAATAAAAAAAAACAAATGCTGAAAAAAGTACATCAAACAATGAACAGAAAATTTTCATTTATAGTTTTTGTTGTTTTTCATGTTGTTTTGAATGAAGAAATGACTGAAAATATTCACTTGAACAATAAATATACCGTAGCTATATAAAAGTATCAAAATTGAACTCATTCTGTTGAATTCATCATGAAGTTTTTTTCAAAATTTGAAAATGCAAATAATCCATTAACTCTGTATAGGAATATGTTTTGTAAATACTCAGATGTCGTTGTAAAGACACATTTTCTTTGTATCATAATTCCACATGTTTAGAGGTAAAGAAAAAGAGGATAAAAATCACATGTTTAACTCTGAAGCATCCATTCATCTCTCCCTTCAGGTTTTTTTCTAGTTTTACTGCTGGCATTTTAAAACATAAGCCATTTTCTATTACCCTCCACACTATTGTCTTAATGTTTATGGTCGGTCTTGTATTCATGTTATTGATAGACATATCCAGCAGGTTAAAGTTTTGCACGTGGAACTACTTACATGAAAATTTAGACTAAATGTTGATTCATGAATTCCAATTAAGTCCACACATAATAATGGCTATATAATAATAATAGTAATAATGCTTATAAGAAGAAGAAGAAGAAGAATTAATGTGCCATTTGTTGCAGACTCCAGTGTATGAAATAAAACAACAGCTTGGTTTAATAATGTAGGATTTTGAAAGCATTGCAGAGGAGTGATGAATGAACTGATGCCTGACTTAGAATTATGATTGACAGAATAGCTGTTGATATTTCCTAGCCATTAGTGGGATGAGTCTATGACTCTGAAGGCCATATATGTCTTTTAGTTTTAGCAAATAAGAATTATTATTATTGGGTTACCATCTCAGGACAGACAATAACACTGCAAGAGAGAGAGAGAAGGTATAAAACTGAGTTGAGGATGAAGATGGGCCAGACGTTCCCACAGACTAAGTCTTTCGTCAAAAGAAGAAAATATTGTAAAAGCAAACTTAATTCATTATCACGTCCATCAAACTTCTTCAGACTGGCAGCAGGTTTTTGTGCAGCTGCTCAACCAGCTTCAGTCACTGTGGCTGTCGAGCACAATAATAAACAGCAGAATCTTCCGTCTTCAGACTGTTCATCTGCAGGTACAGCTGCTGTTTGCTGTTGTCTCTGGAGATGATAAACCGGCCCTGAACTGACTGAGAATATTCTTGTGAACTCCCACTGGGGTAACTGATGATTGTGATCCACTCCAGTCCTTTTCCAGGAGCCTGTCTGACCCAGTGCATTGCATAGTCACTGAACGTGAATCCAGAGCCTGTACAGGTCAGTCTGTGCGATTCTCCAGGTCTTTTCACCACTGGCTCAGACTGTGTCAGAGTCTGACCATTAACACCTGTCAAACCAAAGGAAACATCTTACATAAGATACTCTTTGAAGCCAACCCTGCTAAACATTCATAAAGATTAATGTGACATTTTACCTGCACAGAATACAACAATAAGCAGCAGTCCTGTTCTTAACTCCATCATGTTAAACTTCGTGTTCACTCCTGTCTGACATCCATCTGCAGTTGTATTGCTGATTAACAAGCATGTTTTGCATTGACTCCTCCTCACAGGAAAGATCGAGCTTGAGCGGGCTTAGCCAAAAAATTTCTACTGCAGGTTTAGTTTTCTCAGTTTGAGGGATTTACCAGAATTACATGGCAAAAATTATGTATCTTTTTGTTCAATAGTAAACCTAAACTTAAACAAACATAACAGCAAAAGCAATCGCATAAATAGTTGTGAATCATTGTACAGCCGGTTTTTAATTCATGAATGTCAGAGATTTACAGGAGAAATTCTCTTCTAAAAGGTACATTACCTGTAACAATGAATATTTAAATGAAACTGATACAAGTCTGTCAGATACCATTTATCTTTATTGTCTGAAATATAAAAGCCTTACGCTATGCTCTTTCAGTTCTCTTCTAAATTTTTTTAAGAAAAAAAAAATAATGTTGAATATATGAAACAAACCCAAGTGTCATATATAATTTAGCTCCTCGCATGACAAAGCCACTGGAAGTATATAAATGGCAGAGAACAGAATTTTTGTAGAACATGTAACTGAAAGATAAACCCAATAGTAAACTATATTTCTTTGTGTTACATCAAACTAACTGTAAATGATTTGAGATGGAAAAACAGAAAACAGAATTTTTCATTGAAATGGTCTTAATGGCAAAGTGGTTTCAGGAATTGGGCATTTTCATGCAAAAATGGGAAAAAAAAAATAGGGGTTTCTGTTAAGGTCTGCTGTAACCCACCACGTTAAGGAACAGCACATTCAATTTGCTCACAGCTGCAATGTTGCTTTAAGTTTGATACGTTAAACTTACTCTTTTACCCTTTAAGACAAGTGCTGTTTTAAAAGAACCATTCTGAAACCTCATCAGTGGAAAACCCTCTAAAACCTGAGAGTTTTCAATATTACTTGACAGTCTGTATAAAAACCTTTATTTCTCAGCCTCTTAGACAGGAAGATCAAGAAGTCAAGCATTTTAAGCATTGATATTTAACCCTACAATTCAGTTTTAATGTAAAGATTTGTCTTTTACTGCAGTTTTTTTGTGCAGGTGTTAAGCCAACTCCAGTCACTATGGGTCTCAAACACAGTAATAAAACTCAGACTTTTCAGTTTTCAGATTCTTCATCTGCAAAAACATCTGCTCTTTGCTGTTCTCTCTGGAGACGATGAACCTTCCTTGGACTGAGAGAGTGTTGCTTCTGTAACCATTATTATCAGTGGCAATCCATTCCAGTTTTCTACCAGGTGTCTGATCCAGACCATCCAGTACCTTCTTACTGACAGAACAGATGCTGTGATAACTTGTGGCGCTCTCCTGGTCTTTTAACCACTGCTTTCGAGTGTGTCAGAGTTTGTCTGTAGACACCTGTGATAATGATAGAAAGCAACCATTTACTGTACGTTGGTAGTGTGAATGAATGGATGAGATCAATGAGGATCTTCACCTGCCCAGCAGATAGATAAAAGAAGCAGCTCTGTCCTGCAACCCATCACAGTGAACGGTGAGTTCACTGTTCTGTCATCCTTTCTCCAGTCAGATTAGGAGAGCAGACTTTTTTTTAGTTTTGCATGAACAACAACAAAAACACATCTTGTTTTCTTTATGACCATTAAATTTACTTTCTTACCATGAACAGCTAGTACAAATAGTAAAATCCAGACAGTTGCACACTTCACCCCAATCATGATGAGCTTTTCAAGTTATGAACTTCTGAAGTAAGAGTGTTCATCAGTTTGATGAGGCTTTGTGAGTTCTTCTTCCACAGATGGAGTAACTGGTGCCTTCATAAAGAAGTAAGACTTTGCATAGACCCCCCTCTGCAGGTTGGAAGAGGGAACTTTCATGAAGTAGGAAGTTTGATTTCATGCTTTGCACATGTTGGGCGCTGCCATAGCAAGAAAATATTTGTTAAACAGTGGAACTACAGGGGAAAAAATACTTTGAGTAGGAACCATCACATATTTTTGGATTCAGAAATATTCAAAGTCCTGGCAAATATTTGGACAAACCTACATGTGTGTTTGAAGTAATGACTTATAGTGTAACTTGCAGCAGCCAGTACATTTAGGTCACAATGACGCCATGATATCATGGTTGAGATCATATGCAAGTAATAGCCATGCAACCCAACATACTTTATGATCAGGAGTTACAATTTATAATCCTAATAAATGTAATTATGATATCACCATAAATTACAATGTACAAGATTAATATGGCATAATTAACAAAAAAATATACCATCACTTAGTATCATTTGTTTTATTTGTTATTTGTTAAGAGAATCCAGAAACCCAACAGGTGATGGTCAAAGACTGTCCAGGCTGGACAACCATTGAGTCTGGCTGGATGAGATCAAACCTGTGGAAACACAAAGCAACATTATCTCAATCATTATTCTGAATATTCAGTGTTTCTGATGTGATAATTGGTGGGAATCCACATAGGATCCAGCTGCCAGCAGCAGTATCACAACCACAGAGAGCATGACTGATGATGAATGGATCTCTGACACACAGACACACACTTCACTTCCTTATAAAGAATATCTATTTGCACGTTGTTGAATAAACAAAATAAATTTCCCTCAGTGGACAATAAAATTAAGTTGGAAGTTTATTTAAATCATATTATGAATGTGTACTCTTTTTCTGAGTTTTTATTATAATGATTCAAGGTAATAAATGTGTGTGAGAGCACAAGTTTATAAATGGACTGGTCAGTCATGTCACCATTTTCTGTATCGCTTATCCAGTTCAGGGTCCCGGGGGTTGCTGGAGTCTATCCCAGCTATTATCAGGTGAGAGACGGGGTACACCCTGGACAGGTTGCCAGTCTGTTGCAGGGCCAACACAGAGAGACAAACAATCATTCACACTCACATTCATATAGGGACAATTTAGAGTGATCAATTCACTGACTGTAACATGCATGTCTTTGGACGGTGGGAGGAAGCCAGAGTACTCAGAGAGAACCTATGCATACACAGGGAGAACATGCAAACTCCACAATGGAAGGCCACAGTTGGAATTGTCCGAACCTCCTCCCCTGCTGGGAATCAAACCAGCGACCTTCTTACTGTGCTAACCACCACGCCACCATGCAGCCCTAAATGGACTGGTAAAACCCGTTATTAACAGCTTTCTGCGGGAAATACTGCTGATTGTACTGTTTCATATCACATACAATACAAATGGTAGATTTTATATTTATTTTAAAACTAAATTTAGCATCTCAAACCTAAAAGCTGCTTTAAGTCTCTGTAGATGCTAAGAAATAAATTTATTAGATATTTTCTAGAACCAACTTCAGGAACAGACAAGTTCACTTCAGTGGCCAGAAAACATCAATAGATATGCAGCTATAGATTTTTGTGTTGATTGTTTTTATTCACACCATAAATAGTAACCACAACAACCTTATTAAAACTGTGATACCAGAAAATATAGCATAGTTTTGATGGCCTGTGCATGGTCTCCTGTTTACTTGCTTTATTCATATCAGGGAAAATGTAAAGATGTGACAACCTGACACTGAACATAGAAAAGTGAAAGAAATATAGCAACAGATCAAGAGAGGATTATGATGTCCTCTTTTTTTTATTATTGATTATTACTTTGAATGAAATTTAAAACCATTCGATATCAAACTGTCAATTTTGTTCCTCTAAACAGAGTAATGTTCAAATTATTCATTTTAACACTATTACAGTCATAAAGACAAGAAAAGGTTGAGGCCTTTTTTTAAATAGATAGCCTATAGAAAAAACAATTAATGTTTGCGATGTTTATTTTTTATACCGTATCGTACCGTCTTCTTCCGCTTATCCGGGATCGGGTCGCGGGGGCAGCTGCCTAAGTAGGGAAGCCCAGACTTCCCTCACCCCGGCCACAGCCACCAGCTCATCCAGGGGGATCCCGAGGCGTTCCCAGGCCAGCCGGGAGACGTAGTCCCTCCAGCGTGTCCTGGGTCTCCCCCGGGGTCTTGTCCTGGTGGGACGTGCCTGGAACACCTCACCAGGGAGGCGTCCAGGAGGCATCCTGACCAGATGCCTGAGCCACCTCATCTGGCTCCTCTCTATACGGAGGAGCAGCGGCTCTACTTTGAGTCCCTCCCGGATGACCGAGCTCCTCACCCTATCTCTAAGGGAGAGCCCGGCCACCCTGCGGAGGAAACTCATTTCGGCCGCTTGTACCCGCGATCTCGTTCTTTCGGTCATGACCCACAGCTCATGGCCATAGGTGAGGGTATGAATGTAGATGGACCGGTAAATCGAGAGCTTCACCTTCTGGCTCAGCTCCTTCTTCACCACGACGGACCGATGCAGAGTCCTCATCACTGCAGACGCCCCACCGATCCGTCTGTCCATCTCCCGCTTCATTTTTCCCTCACTCGTGAACAAGACCCCGATATACTTAAACTCCTCCACCTGGGGCAGGACCTCACTCCCAACCCGGAGAGGACACTCCACCCTTTTCCGGGCGAGGACCATGGTCTCGGATTTGGAGGTGCTGATTCTCATCCCGGCCGCGTCACACTCGGCTGCAAATCGCCCCAGCGAGAGCCGGAGATCACGGCCCGATGACGCCAACAGAACCACGTCATCTGCAAACAGCAGAGACCCGATCCTGAGGCCACCAAACCGGATCCCCTCAACACCTCGGCTGCGCCTAGAAATCCTGTCCATAAAGGTTATGAACAGGATCGGCGATAAAGGGCAGCCTTGGCGGAGTCCAACTCTCACCGGGAATGGATCCGACCTACTGCCGGAAATGCGGACCAAACTCTGGCACCGGTCGTACAGGGACTGGACAGCTCGAACAAGGGGGTCCGGCACCCCGTACTCCCGGAGCACCCCCCACAGGAATCCCCGGGGGACACGATCGAACGCCTTCTCCAAGTCCACAAAGCACATGTAGACTGGTTGGGCGAACTCCCATGCCCCCTCCAGGATCCTGAAGAGGGTGTAGAGCTGGTCCACTGTTCCACGACCAGGACGAAAACCACACTGCTCCTCCTCAATCCGAGGTTCGACTATCCGACGGACCCTCCTCTCCAGTACCCCTGAATAGACTTTACCAGGGAGGCTGAGAAGTGTGATCCCCCTGAAGTTGGAACACACCCTCCGATCCCCCTTTTGAAGAGGGGGACCACCACCCCAGTCTGCCAGTCTAGAGGCACTGCCCCCGATGTCCATGCGTTGCTGCAGAGGCGTGTCAGCCAAGACAGCCCCACAGCATCCACAGCCTTAAGAAACTCCGGGCAGATCTCATCCACCCCAGGGGCCCGGCCACCGAGGAGCTTTTTGACACCTCGGCGACCTCAGCCCCAGTGACAGAAGAGGCCACCCCTTAGTCCCCAAACTCTGCTTCCTCCTCGGAAGACGTGTTGGTGGGATTGAGGAGGTCTTCGAAGTATTCCTTTCACCGGCCCACGACGTCCCGAGTCGAGGTCAGCAGCCCACCATCCCCACTGTACACAGTGTTGACGGTGCACTGCTTCCCCCTCCTGAGCCGCCGGATGGTGGACCAGAAACGTCTCGAAGCCGTCCGCAAGTTATATATTTTTACTTTTTTTTTCTGCTGATCATGAATGATCTTTTGGAGATTCCTAATTGGTAAAAACAGGAAGCAGTTTTTGTACCAGTCTTCAATTTGTGTCTCTCACTGTGTGTTTCTCTTGAACAGTAATACACTGCTTTGTCCTCAGTCTTCAGATTATTCATCTGTAGATAAATTTTGCTGTTGGAGTCATCTCTGAAGAAAGTAAATCTGCCTTGGACCAACTAGGAGTAATAGATTGGAGAACTGTAAGTGCCGATGTAAGCAATCCACTCCAGTCCTTTTCCAGGAGCCTGTCTGATCCAGGCCATGTAGTAGCTGCTGAGGGTGAATCCAGAGGCTGTACAGGTCAGTCTGTGGGATTCTCCAGGACTTTTAACCACTGGTTCAGATTCTGTCAGAGTCTGACCATCAACACCTGCAACAATATTGAAAAGAATTACAAGTTGAGTTTGATCATAATTAAAATCTTGAATTAAAGTTGGATAAAACATTCACCTGCTCAGTAGAGAGCTAAAAGCAGCAGTCCTGTCCTGTAGTCCATCATGTTAAACAGTTTTCTCTGATGCGCTGCAGATGTTTAAAAAGTGTTTGGGCATTTCCAAAGTTTTGCACAAATTCCCTGTGGACAACTGGGGTGGTTTTTAAATGAGGTGTTATTTGGTTTAAATGTAACAATCAAAGAACTGAACTCTGTCGCAGTCATTAATAGATCATATCTGCTCTGTTGGTTCAAGAATAATCGACCCTGGTAATGTTAGCTGATGCTGGTGTGTGAGTCTCTTACTGTAAGCACAAGAATTCATAAGATCTGCTTATCCTTCAGGATCCCTGCTTTATTACATGCTGTACTTATGGAACATCAGTGAAGATGACTGGAGTAAAGAAAAAAAACTTTCACTGTGTCATGAATGGCAAGAATTTCATTTGCATTTTTCTTTTCAAAATGATTATTTCAAAAGTAGTAGTTTATTCAATTGATTTAATTGATTTTTATATGTAATGCTGGTTTAAAGTGCTGGTGACACGATTATCATTTCATGTAATGCTACTATACAATATTACAGCAACATTAAATGAGTGGCTCAGTGGAATGGTAAGTCAAACAGACTTGTTTTCACAGAAATATCTTAAGTTTTCTGAGTTTGAAAGGAGCTCTGCAACAGCGACTAAGAAAAACACGCCGCCATATTGCGACGTCAGCGGGAGAACTCGGTCGGCTTTTTTCTTTTTTTTTTTTTTTCTTACTCGGTCAGCTAACAACAAGCAACATGGAAGCGTTGGACGGTAACGATGATGGTCCCTGCCTGGAATTGATTTGTTTGGTGGAATCATCAGACAGTTCAGAAGAGTTAGGTGATGTTGAGGAATATAGAGGCATCACACTTTATAGATTTGAGACTTGTCAAACGGACTTCATGCCGGAGAAGATGACATGGTCATTGCAGCAGCAGAGGGAAACACACGGCAGGGGAACACCGATTGGTATGTCTTTGTTATACATTACCATTACCATTTTTTGTTGTTAGTGATTTGTTTATATAGTAACTTGTGAATAAATGTAACCATTTAAAAAACTGATTTTTAACCTCTCCACACCCACCTGGACACCAGCGCCCATTTAGCTGTGTTTTCAATTAACAACAGCAAGCCACTATATGGACATATACATGGTTATAAAGCTTAGATAAATACATAAAAAGAAGCAACTGCGTCTCCCTACCTTTGAAGTGGATCCAGAAGCCATTTTATAAGTCCAATCTTCAATTGTTTACATTGTTTACAGTCCTTCCGTTCGCAAGTTCGTAAGGGTTCACCAATTTAAAGTAATCAAAAATATTTCTGATGAAAACGATTCCGTAGTGTGAAAATAGCCGACACACAGAGAAAAAAAAAAAAAAAACATTTTTCACCGTTCAAAAAGTCCGCTCGTCAAAGCTAGTTTGTTTAGTAACATCTTGCTACGACCGCTAACGTAGCTGTTGGGGTGTGCTTGTTTTCCTCACTCTCCTTCCTGCAAAACAAGTGTCCACATCCGTTTTAGTCTAAATTCAACCCTCAGACACTCCTTGTCTTAAAACAAGCGCTCTCAGTTTGGAATCCCATTCGACTGCACACAGCGCTGACAGCACAGCTAAAAGTCCCGTAGCTGGAAACTTGAATAAACTTACGCCATTCTTATGAGTGTTTGGACAAAAACCTGCAACACAACGCGACAGCATATCTGTAACCTTAAGCCAGTAAAGCTAAAACAAAAAGGAGAAACTGTTAGCAAAACCGCTAGCTCTCCAGTCAACAAGCCGGGTGGGCAGTCTCCCGCTGATGTCACATCCGGTTTTGTACTCCTGTGGTGAACAGCGCCACAGTCTGGTCAGAAAAGCAACGATGTTTTCTAATAACTCATTTATGCAGCTGCGGTTGTTTATGTTACATAGATCATCATGAAAGACGTTTTGGTCTATAAAACATGGCAAAAAATGTTAAAATCGTGTCACCAGCACTTTAATGATCATCATTTCAGTTAAGCTGATTTTATGAACTCATGCACTGTAAGGAGAAGTATGTATGAAACAAGTATGGGCTTCCCCATAGGGATCTATGGAGTTGGATTTTGTGCAGCTGCTCAACCAGCTTCAGTCACTGTGCTTTTCGAACACAATAATAAACAGCAGAATCTTCCATCTTCAGACTGTTCATCTGCAGATGCACCTGCTGTTTGCTTTTGTCTCTGGAGATGGTAAACCGGCCCTGAACTGACTTAGAGTAGCGCTGGACACTACCAGTAGGTTTACTAATGAGTGTGATCCACTCCAGTCCTCTCCCAGAAGCCTGTCTGACCCAGTGCATCTCGTAGTCACTGAACGTGAATCCAGAGGCTGTACAGGTCAGTCTGTGTGATTCTCCAGGTCTTTTAACCACTGGTTCAGACTGTGTCAGAGTCTGACCATCAACACCTGTCAAAATAAAGAGAA
>JALJCO010010882.1:0-15000 GCA_023101725.1 Atherinomorus stipes
TTCTCTTTATGTGCTGCAGGGAAGAAAGGAACATCTTTATGACTGGCTGCCCTGCACCTTATGGTAGGTTTGATCGCATCTGTGGCTGTTTATTTACTCAAATTATTATCCAGATTCTGATTTTGGCTTCCCAAATGTATATTTTCAAACAATCATTGAAATGCATGCCCAGTTACAGTAGCAGAAGACTCAGCAAAATAATGCTGGTGCTACCTGAAATACTGGCTTACCTGGATTCTGATATTGACAAATAACAACTTTAGTTGTTAAGGAAAAACGGTAGCTAAACTGAGGGATGCATACAGCTAAACTGTGCATGATCACACAGACAGTACAGTAAATACTCAATAGCACTTCTGTGTCAGGGATTTATTCCCTCCATCCATAGGGTCCAAAATTCATGCAGTTCTATAAAAGAATACAGTAGTACTCTAAACAACACTGATACTATACTCCAAAAAATACATGAAATACCGTCAACAACAAATGTGACCACCACAGAGCTCACCCCACTTTCTCATCCATTTCTTCCAAATCCAGTGAGTCAGTACATGTACAGTACCTTTCACACATTATGAAACACCCACATCAACATACCCACCACCCAGAGGCTAATGCTGTGCCACTTTGTGACTATAATTATACCAGTATGGCTCTTACACTTGTCCTAATGCTGACATAAGTTTACTGGATTGTGAGTAACTTTGCTTTAAATATAACAGAACATCTAAAGACATTTTGTTTTTATTAATTCAATATGTATTTCTGTATATTCATTTGTTCAGACTGTTATATCAAAAATACTTTCAGTAACATATTGTTTCTTCCCGAGACACACAAATTAATGTCATTATCCCATTGATTTTTAATTATGTTTCCACTTTTAACATGGCTGCTGTATTTTGCTGAACATAAACCCTTACAGATGTACTGTAGCCAAATAGTTATAGCTCTTTGTTGGTGAATGGTAGTCAAAAGCTTGGAAAATTAACTCAACACATTATTATTTTACAGATTGACCTGGAACACATATCTAGTACTAAATCCCAAATCTATTCTTTGAGCAGCATGTGACAGATCCCATTAAAAAAATGTATCAATCTATAATAATTTTCTTTTTCTTTTGGTTTTTTTTTCAGTGGAAAGACTTGGCCTCCATCGTGGCAGCCATCCTGAGTCCCAGCCAAAAGGGAGAATCTTCAACAAATTTTCTCTGACATTTCATAACTTGACTAAATATACAATTATCTAACAGTTAATGTTCTTTCTGTTTCTGTTGGTATGACAAACCTAATGTCATATGGTTTGGTTTAATAAAGACTAACAGAATAACTGATACTATGTCTCCATGTTTTTTCAACCATTGTATATTTTTACAATGTCATATGTAATGATTCAAGATATGGTAAACTTTCTATGACTAGTTGATTGGAGTGAGAAACACACAGCTTCTCTTAAAATAGGACTCTTCACATTACCACATAAATCTGCTACAGACTATATATCGTTGATTTGTTCTATTACAGCTTTTCAGTAAATTGTCCTAAGCTTGCTTTGTAAATTTATATTTATGTTTATGTTTGGTGTTTAAAACAATATTGTTTAATTTTTCATCGATGTTGAAGAGCCTGAAGCAGTGATGCCACTCTGAACCATTTCCTCAGATATTGTAGAATAGGATCAATGAGAAAAGAACAGCTGAGGGGTGATGGAAGCAACCATGAATTTAAGAAGACATTTTTCATGTGATGAACTAGTACTTTCTGCCCCTCAAAATATAGGCATTGAACATGGAGAAATGTATAGGAATGGAGCCGAGCATACAAAAGTGATCAAATAAATGAAGTCAATTCACCAAAAATAATCTTTCTTTATGGTGGATCAATTTACGGATGGATAGATAAACAGAGATGCATAGGGCACGGTGAGACAATGTCAGGAAGAATTGCTACTCTGTCCTTGTAAAGAGGAAAAGTGTAAGAGTGAACAGGAGCTGCTGTCACATGTTACAACACTGTGTTGACCTGTCTGCCATAAGTGGGCTACATACCTTTCAAAAAAAGCGCTCAAACCACTGGCAGGATGATGGGCTATCTAGACTTTTCTAGCTCTGTCACATGATTATTTACTGTTTTATGTACATTATGCTTAACACTAAAACCAACAACAGTGTCATTTTTACTCCCTTAGCATTTAGAATTTAGGGCTAATTCTCTCTAATTTAACACAAGGCTTTTTGTCTCAAGTGTTATAACTTTTCCTAAAATGATCATTTTTGTTATCTAGTGTAGGCTGTTTTGCAATGTATTTGAAAATAATAAAAGAATATGATCATTTATAGGCTAGCTAGAACCACAGAGGGGGCCACTTTGACTCCAAAGGAAACAATAGCCTGCCACGAGATGGTGAGCATCAGCATTTTTAGGCAAATGAGCTCTGAAATAGGCTAAACGATAGATCAAATGTTTCTTTTGCTTTTTATTGGGAAAATAAACAACTAGATGGACTGAACATGAATATTTATATTGTCAGTGTCTGCACCCAAAGAGAAACTCCATCAGATAGACAAAGATGGTACCGGAATGTTGTGCTTTGTTGTGCTCACAGGACGAAGGCAGTTACAAAACATCCTTGCTTAAAGCGAGGGACACAGATGTAAAGGACTTGTGGTCAAAAGAATGGGGACTTTCCTTTTTCAGCAACATCACATACAGAAATCGGTAGAATAGGTAAATCCTAGAGATGGGATTTATGGCTCTTTGAAGGGAGCCAGATCTTGAGGAGCTGGTTCTTCTAAAGAACCATTCAAATGACTGGCTCCTTATAATTTTTTCAGTCATTATTTTTTATTTAGAATTCAATCAACAGTAACTAACAGGCTATTTATCAAGTAAATAATGACTGGTAGTGATTTATAAAACGAGATTTGGATAAGATAATTCAAACTTACATACTCCATGAATATTTGGGTTGGGGGTGAAATATTCAGAATTATATCTCATAATTATTTTTATCAATCAAATATCAATTATAAAATAATTAATTATTACTATTTCTTATTAACCTTGTGTTTTTATTGTATCGTCCCGTTTCACTACATCTGTAAATCTGGGAGGCCTAGAGGAAAACCAATCTCAGCATCTTTCTAACAAAATATTATCTATCCCTCCTCTGTACATGTCAAAACCATCTCAGTCTGCCCTCTTTGGCTGTGTCTCCAAAAGATATAACATGTGCTGTACTTCTGGTGTACTCATTCCTGATCCTATCCAACTGGGTCACTCCCATAGAGAACTTCATCATCTTCGTTTCTGCTACCTCCAGCTCTGCCCTCTGTTTTTTCCTTCAGTGCCACTGTCTCTAAACCGTACAACATTACTGGTCTCACCACCATCTTGTACACCTTTCCTTTATCTGTAGCTGATACTCTGCTATCACACTTAACACTTTTCTCCACCTATTCCACCCTGACTGCGCAGGCTTCTTCACCTCTTTTCCACACTCTGTGCCTCTTGACTTTTGACCCCAAGTACAGTGCTGTAGTTACTTATATATTCTCCTACCTTCTTTATCTCTACTCATTGTAACCTCACTATTCCACTTGGGTCCTTCTCGTTCACACACATGTACTTTCTTGTTTCAGCTAATCTTCATTCCTTTCCTTTCCAAGGCAAACAGTACCTCCCTCCACCTGTTCCCTACTCTCACTACTGATCACAATATCATGTTCAAACATACTATTCCATGAAGATTCCTCTCTAACCTTGTCTTTGACAGTGTGATCCTGAAATTGATGGAACCTTACTAGGGGCAAAGGGAGAAATGTGGCAATAGATACATTATTCCCTCTGGCACACAAACTTTCCTAGCTCTGCTGTTGGACAGTATCTGCTATTGTTCTTCAGTAGGTGTTAATAGTTCATAACAGGATAAGACAATTGAAAAATTCTGATAATTTGAATGTTATCTTTTAAGATATATTGTTGCCACACATTTTATTGCTATGGGTGACAATGCCATCTGGCCTCCAGTGCTCTTGTTTCATTACTGACCTGTGATATATTTTTTCCCCCAAAACAATTAAGTGTAAACACATTGAGAAAAAAAAAATTGTTCACTCATAAGGGAATGTTGTAAGCAACCCCCCCTTTTTTTTTTTTTTTAAAAGATTCCTCCTGCTCATTCTCACCTTACTTGCACTGCCACTCGTGATCAGACTCCATCTGCATTGCTCCTCTCTGTGGTCATATTCTAAATTTTGTACCTTTACCATGTTACACAAAATGTTGGTGTGAAATTAATTAAAACATTAGGTTTTTGAAGATTTATTCACAAATAAGAGTCGGTAAGACACTTAAATTGATAGAAATAGGCTCATTTCAGTGTCACTGCAGACAAAATACAGAAAAAGTAGACACTGCAACCAAAACATATGCAGTTAAACAGCAATCAATATTAGATCTTTGAATTGAAACTTACTTGCAAATTACAAGCGTTTTAAATGCACCAAGATAAAACAATCCATTGTTTTAAGCAATTAAAAGACTTTAGTAGCAATGAAATATCTCACTATGTGAAGTCACAATAAATTTGATAAAACATTTGATAAGACTTAACAGCATCTATTAGCAGAAGGCTTTCAGGTGAAACTTACAATCCAATCAAATTTGCTATTTTCCTACAAAAAAAAAAAAAAAAAGTTGCGATTCAAGTCCGTAGGTGAAATGCAGTAAACTTTGACACAGTATAATTGTGCGCAGAAAAGCAGTGAAGTGCTTTAAGATTATCAAGCAAAATAATGAACACCTGAAAAAACAGTGTTGTATGCTAAACTTAAACATCTTTTTCCCCCATGGTGGCAATGGCACAGTCAGAAAAGCAGTTGCTCATCAACAGGACGAATGGATTGATTCCAGGCTTTGTGCTCATCACATGTTGACCACTCAAGTCCAGTCCATTTAACTTTCCAGTTGGAAAGAATAGTTTACATTTCTTCATCACTCTCTTGGCTACTGGAACAATTGTTATCCCAATCATCCTCCACAGATGTCTCCAGATGTGTTTGTAGTAAATCTCGGTCCATAACAGCTACACCAGTATATGCATTTGCAGCCTGATCTTGTTGGCATTTGAGCACGTGTAATCTTCTATTAAGAACACAGCCAAGTCCATGGGTAGCCTCCTCTGTCAGGTCACAAAAGTCTGTAGAGCAAGCAAGGAAAAAAAAAAAAAAGAAATCACAACCTGTCCTGATAGTATACAAAAATAGCACCCATCGAAAGTACATGTTTCAAATAAAAAAACATGCAGCTGATAGTTTAACAAAAAAAAAAAAAAGGCGCAAAAATCAGAAATTTTTACTTACTGCCAGTTGTGATGCTCCCAAGAGTAAGCTTTTTGAGGGCCTCCACTTCTTGGATTTCCCTCTGAAGGTATCTGAGGTGTTGTGACATTTCTTTTACCAGGATGCTTTGCTCTTCCTCCAAACGTCTGACAAGCATTACTTGGTCAAAGACACACTTCTTCAACCTGAATGCGTTTCCTTTTTACAAGACAGATGTTGACAATTGTTAGATCAAATTAATTGTTTAATTTAAATGGATTAGATATTAACACTTTTACTTAAAGCAGAAACCCTGCAAGTGGTTCTCGATACACACTTTGCTAAAATGACTAGCTTCTTAAGGTTGCCTTGAGGAACAGTTGGTGAATTGCATGAAAAGAGAACCTTTACTGTAATAATGTGTGATCTGGTACCACTAGCCCAGCCTAGTAACAGAACAAATCCTATGCAAACATACCATTTTCATGTCTCTCCCAAGGCAGTATGTAATCCCCCGTTAGACTGCAGGCTGCCTCCACATCGATTGGATCACCCTCAACCATGGCGTTGTACTGCAAGACCTTTTGGTGAAGTTTCTTCTTCATCTCCGTAATGTTTTTTCTTTTTCTTTGTCTCGCCTTGCTGCTGTCTGTAAGAAGAATATAAAATTAGGAAGAAAAAAAAAAAAAAAGAAAAGTTTTCCCCCCCAACTTATCTGAATACCCACCGTGCTGTCGGTACAGATCTTGCTTCTTGCGCTGCAGTGCTACGGTGATGTTTTCTATATCAGCCCTCAAATCCTCAATACACCCTGGAGTGTAGGATCTCTCTAAGAAACAATCAAATAAGAACAGTCACATTTTATACATTATAGAAACAGTAGGGAATATAAAATATGTAAACTAAAACACATTGTTGCATTTCAAATTTACCTGTGACTGCCCATTGCTTGACGTCAAACACCCACTGCTGAACTGTCTCCTCGTCAAGACTGTGCTCCTCTTTGATGTTGCAGAGGGAAGCAGATTCCATCCTAGCCTTGTCCATAATCTAGAAGTGGGAAAAAAATAGACAGGCAGTTTAAAATGAAACAAAACCAATGTTAAGTTACTGTTGGAGGACTTTAAAGATGAAATATTTAAAAATGTAGTGAGTAACAAAACCAGTCAATGGCAGAAAAAACTAATTCAAAACTGTTTCAATTGTCATAGCCCAGAATAGCGCTGAATTTTTCTTAGAAAAAGTAATTTATATCTACTTGCTGCTGGTCCGTACACATGGAAACTGCCTTATGTGCCACTGTTTTTACTGCAGTATTTATGAATGGACAAAACAGAAGTGAGAACCCTGCTAACTTTCAAACTGCTGCACCATCTTTGTTTAATGGGAGTTAGAGCACTGTTTGGGATAAGTAATGCCTTAAAAAGGACAAAAAAAAAAAAAAAGTTACTCAGTACAGTCATGACTACGCCAGAGACCACTGGATCCACAGATGGAAACATCTTTGTCTGGGAGAACTTTGTCTTCTGGCACAGTCACAAATACACTGCCTGGCCAAAAAAGTTGCCAACTGGATTTAACTAAGCAAAATAGGTACAAGCCTCCTATTGGATAATTATTGCATGGGTGATTATCTGTCAGCTGGCAACAACTCATTTAACCCCAACAGGGGTTAAATTTACTAAAACACCATGTGAACAGACAAATCCGTGGTGGTGGAAAAAGATGTTAGTCTGTCTGAGAAGGGTCAGATCATTGGCAGCATCGAGCAGAAAAAAAACATCTAAGGAGAAGCAGAAACAACTAAAATTGGGTTCAGAACTGTCCAACACATTAAAAACTGGAAGGATAGTGGGGACCCAGAGTCTTTGAGAAAGATATGTGGCCAGTAAGATAGATGAAGTGATGCAGCCAGGAAAACAGTCTTACCTTGGCATATCTGTGGGCTAGCGCTTGATGAAGATGAGTAGTCTTTCGTCTGTTCCAACCCATAGCCTGTTGAGTGAGCATATTCACTCTTCCTGATCAAAACAAGCAAACAATAGAAAATAGAAATCAATCACATCTTGTATAAAAAGACATTTCCATCTACAAATTCTACATCATAATTCAGGAAATGCAATATGTTGTGCGATTGTGATAATCACCTGCTTTTGTCATGTATTTTGTGACCAGAGCAGCCCTGGACAGGAAGCTGTTCACCTATTACAAAAAGTCAGAATTTATGGAATGGGCTCCATGCACAACTCCACTACTTCTTGAACTTTAGCCAGCTCCTTTGTTTGCCGTCTTTCCTTACTGAAGGAACTGATTAATCCAGGTGTCCGACCTCATTAACTGGCCAGACACACCTGGATTAATCAGTTCCTTCAGTAAGGAAAGACGGCAAACAAAGGAGCTGGCTAAAGTTCAAGAAGTAGTGGAGTTGTGCATGGAGCCCAAGGTTACAGCTTTAAAGTTACTTTAGACATCCAAGAAACCCCCACCCCTCCTCCCCCTCTTACTGACAGTGGGGCTGACGGATGCATGGTACAGAAACTGCGACCTCACTTCACTGGCAGAGAGATCCCCTGATCCCCACCCCTGATGTGTCTGATGTTGTAACCTGTCTGAATATGTGCTCAATTGTATTGGCGTTTCTTTCACCTAAACATACTTCCCCTGCAGGGGGCGCATCTTAGGTTCTTTTTTTCCCTCCTCTCCCCGCCTCTGCCCCAATGTGTCCCCTTCATCCTGGAAACAGGTGCGCTGCTCATGTGGCTGCACCCTCAGTCTGCCCGGTTCTGTTTGTATTGTGTTTACTGTCTATATAATCTTGGACGGGTTGTTCTGAAAACGGAATTTCATTGCACTGGGACGCCAGTACAATGACAAAGTCTTCTGAATCTAGAGAAACAGCAATTATTCACCATGACAAGTCATTGTTCAGATTATGTATACAGAATCTGGATGGAATTACAAAATAACTGTACATGAACCTGAATCAGAAAAATGTTCACATTGCTCGATTTAATACAAGCATTTTTTTTTTTTTTATGTAATGGCTTAATCAGAAGATGTGGGGTCATGTGAAGTCTTGTACATCGACATACCTGTTCCACTTCCTCTCCAACTGTGTTTCCTGCTCCATCTTGGCTTCTGCCACCCCACTTTACCTGCAATAGTTTTGCATGTTAGAAATTGCACAAATATTTACCCAAAAGTTCCAACTTCCGAAAATGTAATGACGATTTTTTTTTACATTTCTCACATATTCACAAAACATTGAAGATATCAGTATTTCATGGCTCCTAAAAGTTTCCCCTTTACATTTAAATAGTGTGATTAAATGTACCTCACATTTCGCTGTATGGGCTTTAGCGTGCATGACGCTAAGAAATGGTTGCATTTCAGTTAAAGGCAGAAGTTCTGGTAACCTCTCTGCTACCTTGTTCAGGTAAGGCCAGTACCTTCGATAGGAGCAGAGTAGCATGATTTTTAAACATTACCATATGAACACAACTTAGTTTGAACTGCAACACTGATATGTCATTTTAAACCGTATAATATGACCCATTACTTGCAAGTAACATCCATGCAGAAGAACGTAACATTTGCCCTCTTTGACATTTCCCTTTGGAGAAACATTGGGTATGCAAATATTTCGCCACGGTAATGGTTTAATCCTCGTAAGAGGTACCCATGTCTGATGAGAAAAATAATTCAATGGTTAGTAATCACCATTTGTGTAGTCAATTTTTTAAATTCCTAAGTTACAAATAATGATTAAGAAAACAGTTCCACTTGCACATTAAGTACCTGCAAACAGCAACCTGAATGCCCTCCTCATCAACATTGGCAGAAGACTGCTGAGACATTTCTTTGCCAGCAGTAAACTTTGCTGGACCACAGGTGGTACTACCCTTTTCCTGTGTATTAAAAATTTCCTCATAAAAACAAGACAAATACAACAATCATTGTTCAATAACTGAACCCAAAAGCAACATACTTACACTTTTCATGTTGCCTCTGACAAGGTCAACAAATGTTGCCACATCCTCATCCTTGGCCAAAAACACATCTTGATATAGAGGTGAATCATCAGTTCTGGATGTAATGCAAAGTAATAATTAGAATAAGCAAGAAAATACAAGAAAAATATGGAATACATGACAGTAATACTGTGCTTATACCAACCCTTGATTTGCGTAAACGGTAATGTTTACGGTTTCCATCACAGCAGACAGCCAATGTATCGGGTGAACATGCTGGACAGACAAAATGACGAACGTGGCACATTTCCTCTTCTTGGAAGCAGCAGAAAGAAAAGTCAAAAAAGCTTCGCTGAAATGTATCGGCACAGACACTGCCAACCTGTACATTAAAACAAAAGTGCATCAATCATTTTTAAAGCAATTACAAACTTACTGGATAAACAGCTTCATATGTTTTGTTTGATTGCATGTTTATTGTTGTGGCATATTTACCCTCCCAGCTTCATGGGATCAGTGCTCCAACATTTTAATGAAAGCTTGCCTCGACATGGCTGGGGCCACTATTTTCATTTGTTCAAAGGAAGTGAAAACGTCAAATTTGAACAACGTTTGGCAGCTGGTGCTAGCTGGCCAGTACCGATACAAAAGCAGGTCTTTCACCTCAGGAGTCCACACTGCATGACAGGATGGACAAGAAATGTGGGGCAAGCAAGCGTCGCATCGTCCTGGGAAGAAATGTAAAAATTACGTGAAGATGTACAGTTTTGAAGACCCAGATGGGTACTGAACAAAGTTTACTGAAAATAAAAAAGAGGTTTTATACACAGAGATGACCTACAGTAACTAGGAGCAGGTGAAGCAAATAAGCAAATGAACAGTAAGTGAATAAAAAAAAAAAAAAGAACACAGGAGGAGACAACCAACAAAACAAAAAAGAGGAAACTGGAGAGCACTGAGAAAATTACCAAAAGAATGTAGAAGTACTAAAAAACAAACAAAAAAACCAGATTCATGACATACTGTACAAAGTAAAATCGTTTGACTTCTCTTTTTTAAATCTGAACCTTCAGTATTCAGGAAAGGGTTAAATGAGTTAGGTTTTTTTTTAAGTTGGCAGTCATTGCTATTTTGTACTTAACTGTATTGAACTCTTATACACAAATAAGTTGAATTCAACATACCATTGATTGTCACAACTAAAGTGTGCTTCCCTAGAGTTGCTCTGGGTTCACAGGAGCAGTCACAGATAGACTTAGGTGTTGGTAGTGGCAGCAAACATGCTGTAATAGAGATTTAATGCAATGATTAGCAGTTTTTAAAATAAATAAATAAGGACAGATTTAATATTCATTTTGTGAAACAAATCTATAAGTGAAAATGATTTTTCAAATAGGCATGTTTTCAGAGTACCTTGGCCAACCAAATTGTTTCAAATAGCTTGGCCTGAAAATAACATTGAATCTTTTTTTAAGATTTTACCAAACAAAAAAGGTTTACATACTTTGTTGACAGAATTGTGGCTGACCCTTTTCATCTCTCATAACAGCAGTTGTTGGAGGTATTGGTTCTAGGAAACCATGGATCAGAGCCTCTCTGTCGTGGAATATGTTGCTCTTGTGGACTTCCACATCACAGGAGTCACAGAGGAATTCTGTGTTCTGTGCAACACATTCTAGGTACCTAATTACAGCTGTCAAAGTTTTGCATCTATGGCACTTGGGGGTGATGATCCTCTCTGATGAGAGTTTTGCATCCAGCAGGATGGGTCTAGCAGTCTTCATTCGCACCTCTGTGGAAAGCTGTCTTTGTGCCCATATAGAAATTGTTTTGGATGCCTCTGGTCCTTGAAGTGAAGACAGGGTGTCCCTTAACTCTTTTAGACGTGAATCTTTAAAAGTAAACAGAGTGACACACAATAATGCAGGTTACAGACACAATGGCATGCATAAGTTCTTCTAAAAAAAATGTACTATAAACAAACTCACCAAGGCTTTCAAAGTCTTCATCTTCAGTTTGAAAGTTTTCCACAGGTAACAATCCACTTGTTCCAGGCTGAGAACCTGTGGAGTCTTTAGTAAACCGACAACTTAGTCAAACAAGTGTGTGTGTGTGTGTGTGTGTGTGTGTGTGTATTGAAATAAAACTGCACCCAACTATAAAATGTTCTTCAGATCCCGTTCAAATACACAAATAACTCAATGTGTAGTTAAACAACAGTGCTGATAAAATTACAGTATAGCCATCGTGGAGGAGGCAACACGTAAACTAATTGGATGTCCATACTCATTAGTGAAATCTAGGAATGGATGAATGAAACGTGAAACACATTCAAGGCCACTGATATTTCAAAAGTTTGATGACTTTTGTTATTGGAAATGAACAAACCTGATGTAGACGTTGTTGCTTCAGCCCGTTTCTTACATCTCCTTTTGGACACAGATTTGGAGGATCTTTTCCTGCTTGCAGCCTTTTTGTTTTCACCAAAAGAGGTGCTGTCCTCAGACATGGCAGCCTATATAATTGCAATACTCAATTAATAGATAAAAAGTTGTGACAATAGAAAAACATAAGTTTCTTGTCACATGGAAATGGAGGGTGAGGACTCAAATGTAAGACAAAACCATGCAAGTGACCAAATGCAGGACAAGGAGGCAAGCAGGATCAAGAACAAAGGTTAATTTTAAGGATTAAAAATCAAGAGGATAACTTACAAGATAGCATAGAAACCACAAGAAAAAAAGGGAGGTATGACACCTAAAAACTGGCAAAGAGGAGCTGAAAACTGGAAGTATAAGTACAAAGAGGGAACAACGAGCAACAAGGAACAGGTGGAGCAGATTACAAACAAAAACCAGGTGAGACCGGGAACAGGAAGTGAAACAAACAGAATGCAGAAAAAGAAACTACAAAATAAATGAGGAAACATGACAGACAAAGAAACTAAGAAAACCAAAACTAAACCAAAACTCATGGATCATGATCAAGACAAGTTTAGCAAATCAGCAAACCAAACCAGGTTCGTAAACAAAAAGAAAATAAAAGGAAGAGAATACAGATTTAGATAACTTATTATATAAAACAACATACAAGCTGGTACTCAAAAGTAATAAGACTAAACACATGGATCATGACATTCCTGACTGAACATTAAAGTCATAACCGTCAAAGTAAGCAAACTCACCCTTGCCTCCTGAAGATATGCATCACTCAATAATGCTGCCATGTGGACCCTGGCCTCGCAAGGATCATCAAAGATCTTTACATCTTCCGAGTTGGAAGACATTTTCATGGATGATGAGACAGAGACAAAGGGAGACAAAAAGACTGGGGAAGGGAGAGGCAGACAGACACAGAGAGAAGAGAGAGAGAGTGGCTCTTAAAAGTGCCTTTTGTTTTGTGTGTATATGTGTTGGTGTATTGCTGGTGATGAAGAAAGGGACAGTGAAAGAAAAAAAGGGACAATGACAAGAGAGAGAGAGAGAGAGAGACAAAGACAGGGCAAGTGAGAGGCAGACAAACAGTGAGAAGAGAGAGTGGCTCTTAAAAGTGCCTTTTGTTTTATAGTATATGTGTGTTTATGTGTTGGTGTGTTGCTGGTGATGAAAAATGTTGAAAGCTGTAAAAAAAAAAAAAAAAGAAGAGAAAGACATGATAAGACAAAATATTTCTTAAACTTGTGTCACATCTGATTTAAAACACCATTACATCATTTTTTTCTATCATCATTATATGTTCTTCAGGTTAAACAAGGCCAGCAGAGTGCAAAAAATGATGCAGTTACTCATTTTTGAGAGCTGACAAGGCTTAATCTATTTGTTGTTATTAAAGAATGTGTTGTAAATCTTAAGATATTAATAAAGATGTATACTTTGGACCCCTGAGCAAGGTTCTTAACCCCCACCAACCGCTCCCCGGGTGCCTTAGGTAGCAGCCCACTGCTCTCTGATACTTCAGACATGGGTGAAATGCAGAGCCCTAATTTCCCCTCGGGGATCATACAAGTAAATAAATAAATAAATAAAAATAATAATAATAAAAGTTATATGCAACAGTGACAGATTATTAGCAGTGATAACTGGCTATAAATTACTTCGTGACTAAAATATTTATTCGTAGAGCATAACACCCCCAGAAAAACAAACAAACATAATTAATCTAGTCCCTGTGAACGTGGCGTACAGCGCTGACCCGCCAATTCCTTTTAGGAAACTCCGGATCCAGTTTTTCACTCGAATCCATTCCTGGTACAGCGTTGGGTATTGTCGCCGTTTAATCAGTGTCATTACTCATTCTACGTTTTCGATTGTTATATGGGTTGTGTTTTATTACAAAAGGAACTGTACATGCATAAAGTAATTTCGATGAGAGGGAGTGAACATCCAAAATACTTGTTGAACATCTGTCCGTTCGACAAGATTAGCTGCTGCGCACTGTGTCTGCTAGTTTCAGCGTTAGCATGCTACGTTCAGCAAGGACAAATAATCCTGGAAATAATAAAACCTGACGCTGATACACATTCACATCACTTTGTGAGGAAGAAATGCTTACAAATGCAGTCTACAGTGAATCAACGACAGTATTTATATCTCACACGCATACAAGGTAACAAGACTTATTCAGGTACTTACTGTTAGGCTCGTTCGACTTTGTCTATCTGCAGCGCAACTCGGTTGGAAGTGAGGGATTGTGGTCCTGGAATGTTGCATGCTGGTTAGAAACTTTGTCCGACTTCAGACTGCGCCTGCACTGCACCGGAAAACGTGACCAGACCACATGATCATCAAACATTGCGGGAGCCGTCCGTCTGCAGTCGGAGCGTGCAGTTACTCCTCAGCAACTGCAGCTTTTGGACCTGCCTCCACCGCCGCCGGAACCTGGTCCTGATTGGTTTCAACTCTCACTGACGCAAGCTCCGATTTTTGGACGGGACTGTCCCCCACTAATAAATCCATTTAGGTGTTTTAAACAGGCTACAAAATCAGCCTTGGTGTTTCATACTGTAGTTAGGCTGATGTTCACAAACCTGGACAGACTGATATCTGGACAGGCTGATATCTGGACAGACTGATATCTGGACAGGCTGATATCTGGACAGACTGATTTATGAACAGACTGATATCTGACTGCTGCAACAGAGGAACACAAACGTGTTGCAGCCACAAGTTATTCTACTCAGATAAATATAAAGCTTAATAAGTTATACCAAAACTTTCACAAATCCTCTTCAGAATTTGGATTTGATGGACTTATTGGTGTGTATCCACCTTTTCACATGCTCCCCCTTATGTTATCCATGAGTATGCTACCCAAATCCTTAATAAAAATAAAATAAAAAATATATAATATATAATATTTATTTCCAGCCCCATATAGAAAAAATAAGTTTCTATTTCTTTATTTGTTTTAAATTTATTCTTCAAGGCAAAGCATTTATGGTTTTTATATTTGAACCTGGACATTTACCAGATTACTGTCCTCTGTGTTTCACTTTAACAGGTAAACAACATTCTGTCTACTACAGTCCAGTACAAGTTCATGCAATCAGCGTCAACAACACGCTGTTTCAATACTCTGAAATCAGACTTGATCACATCTGCACAGCGTTCAGTAACTTTGAGCTCAATAAAGGCAAATGCCGCGAGATCCTCCGTTATTGCAGTCTTCACGTTGGCGAACTTGTCCAGCTGAGATGCGCTGCGTTTA
>JALJCO010010882.1:17500-43271 GCA_023101725.1 Atherinomorus stipes
AGGAAAAAAAAAGAAAACCAAAAAGAGAACTATCAAAAAAGAAATAAATAAAAAAAATAAAAAAGAAAATATAACAATAAAAAATCAAAAAATAATAAAAATATATAAAAATAAAATAAAAAAATAAATAAATTAAAAAAAAATTAATATTAACTATTATATAAATAATAAAAACAAATAAAAAATAATAAAATTATAAATTATCTTTTTAATATAAATAAAATATATATATATATATATATATATATATATATAAAAAATAATATATATAATAAATATAATATAAAAATAAAATATAAAAAAATAAATTTAATATATTATAAATAAATATAAAAATTAAAAAAATTTTAATATATAATATAATAAATATAATAATAAATAATAAAATATAAAATTAATGAAAAAAAAAAAATAAATATAAAAAATATATAAAATAAAAAAAAAAAAAAAATTTAAATATAAATTAATAAAAAAAATAAAAAATATAAATATGTAAATAAAGAAAAATAAATAAATAAATAAATATTGAACATAAAATAAATAGACCAAAAAAATTATAAAAAATCTGAAAAAAATAATATTAGAAAAAAAAAAAAAAAAGAAACAAAAATAAAAATATGAAAATATAAAATAACAAAAATGAAATAACAAATATAAAATAAAAAGATAAATATAAATAGTAAAAAAATATTAAAATATTTAAAATTAGAATGAAAAAAATAAAAAAAAAAATAAAAATAAAAAAATATAAAAAAAGATTAAAAAAAAAAATAAAAAATAAATAATAAAAAAAAAATAGATATAAAATATAAAAATAAAAAATAAAAAAGAAAAAAAAATAAAATATAGATATGAAATAAAAATAGAAATATAAAAAAAGACTAAAAAAAGAAAAGATATTAAAAAAGAAATAATTAGTAAAAAGATTAGAAAAAAAAAAAATTAAAAAAAAAATAGAAAAAGAAAAACCATTGACTTGACATTGCACCACCTTACGTGTCAGCAGCACGTAATTTGAAGCAGTTACGTGTTGGGGACACGTAAATGAGTGGTAGGGCCTCATGGTTGTTCGTGCTCATTTCACGTATTTTTGTGAGATCAGGTTGCATTATCTGCACGCATTCAAGCGGAGGCAGAAAAAGCGGCGCTAGAGGAGCGTGTCGCTGCATTAAAGAAAAAACATTTAATCGGAGCTCAGGAGGAGGAGCTGAGAAAACAAAAGGAGCAACTAGCGTTTGAAGCGGAGTCGGCAGCAACAAGTGCAAAGCTCCACGTCTTAGAAACAAATTCACTGTGTTGCTCAAAACGATCTGATGGAATGAACTCGTATTTTGATAAAGGTTACGCACAAAAAGCGTCTCCACTGAATCCTGATGCAGAAATGTTCGTTTCTAAGGAAAGACAGACAGCGGAGCAAGGTGCAGGAGTTGAGTTAAATCCTCAACCACAGGTTGTTAGGCCCAAACAAAAACAATATCAAACGTCAATGAATAATATCATATGAATAATATGTTGACAAATAGGGATGCTTCAGTTCAGGTGACACAGTCAGTTGTTCAAAATCAGTCAATACCAGCACAGCTTCAATCCCCTGTTTTGACTGAGAACTGCCAGAATGATATTGTCACCATCATGCAAAGACAAAATGATATAACTGCACTTCTGGTTCAGCAAAACCTGTCTTCTGTTCTTCCATCAAAAAATATCCCTGTGTTTGATGGAGACCCTCTTCAATATAGATCTTTTATCAGAGCTTTTGAAAATGGAATAGAAGCTAAAACAGAGAATAAAACTGATTGTTTGCATTTTCTTGAGCAATATACACAGGGGCAGCCCAGAGACTTGGTGCACAGTTGTCAGCACTTACCCCCAAACCAGGGTTATAGAAGAGCTAAAGATCTTTTGGCAGAACATTTTGGAGATGAACATAAAATTGCTTCTGCATATATGGAACGGATTCTTACCTGGTCTCCTATAAAGAGTGAAGATGTAAAAGCACTGCAGTCATTTTCTCTCTTTCTAAGAGGATGCTCCATCTTAACAGAGCAAATCGTGCACATGAAGGAGTTGGACTTGCCATCAAATATGAGGAGCATTATTTTGAAGCTTCCTTGTAAGTTAAGAGAGAAATGGAGGACTGCTGCATGTGAGCTGCAAGAACAAAGGAGTCGAAGAGCAGTGTTTACAGATCTGGTTGGCTTATTGAAAAGCAGGTTAAAATTGCTTCTGATCCACTTTTTGGTAACATTCAAGACTTGCACTCTGGGACCAGTCCAAAGGTTTCTACTTCCACAAAGTCAAGAAAAAGAGGAAGTACCTTTGCCACAAATGTCACTGCAGTAAAAGAAGTTAAATCTCTTCATGCAGAAAACAAGACCAAACCCTCTTTTACATGCAGCTGTTTGTTTTGTGCGCAAAGCAATCACTTACTGGATAACTGTTTGCAGTTTAAAGCAAAATTGCATCGAGACAAAACAAATTTCATGAAGGAGAAGGGAATTTGCTTTGGTTGTCTGAGAGTGGGTCACACAAGTAAAACTTGGAAAAGTCGTTTGGATAGCAATATATGTCATCAAAAGCATCCTGGGGTCCTACATATAGATGAACAGGATAAAGTTACATGTGTAGAGCAAATCCAAAAGAACCCTCATATCAGTATTGCAACAGCAACAACCCAAACTTGTGGTCATATTGGGGCCGGTCATGAAGATGACTCTGTTTTTTACATTGTCGCAGTTCAAGTTAAGAGCAAGAAAAGTACCAAGATTGTACAGACATATGCCTTTTTAGATCCTGGAAGTTCAGGTACATTCTGCACGGAAACTCTGGCAAGGAAGTTGAACCTGAGGGGTAAAAGAACAAACATTTTTCTGAGAACTATGGGTCAAAAGAAAATCGTCAGCACTCAGATTATACCTGACTTGGAGGTGTCTAGCCTGGAAGGTGACGATTTCATTGACTTACCTGATGTTTTGACACAAAAGAGCATGCCTGTGTTCACAATAAATGTTCCCCGGCAACAAGATGTCAGTCAGTGACCTCATCTGAAAGGAGTCAAGCTTCATGATACTGATGCTGAAGTGGATTTACTCATTGGAACAGATGCTGTAAAGGTGCTGGAACCGTGGGAGCTGATTAACAGTGTGGAAGGCGGACCTTACGCTGTCAGGACCAGGGTTGGCTGGGTCATAAATGGTCCACTCTGTGTGGGGAGCCACAGCCAGAGTAAAAGCCCCCATCATGCTGCAACAGCCAACAGAATTTCTGTTGAACATCTCAAGGAAATGCTGATAAAACAGTACAACCATGATTTTCATGAAAAATCATCAGAGGAGCAGCTTGAGATGTCTGGTGAAGATGTGAAGTTCATGGAGATCGTCTGAACTGATTGAAAATCATTATCAAATTGATTTACCTTACAGACAGGAAAACCCCAACATTGCAGAACAGCGCCTCCAGAGTCTGAAGAAAAGGTTTGACAAAGATAGCCATTACAAAGAGGAGTATTCTGCATTTCTGAATGACATGATAGATCAAGGATATGCTGAAGTTGTGCCGGCAGATGAGTTAAAACGAGGTGATGGAAAGGTGTGGTATATCCCTCACCATGGCGTTTTTCATCCCAGAAAAGGCAAACTGAGAGTTGTTTTTGATTGTGGAGGAACATATAAAGGAACATCACTGAACTGTCAACTTCTGCAGGGGCCTGATCTCACCAACTCACTTGTTGGGGTCCTCATTCGGTTTCGACAAGAACCTGTTGCTATAATGGCTGACATTGATGCAATGTTTCATCAAGTTCATGTTTCCCATAAGCACATCCATTTCCTGCTTTTCCTGTGGTGGCATCATGGTGATCCCTCTCAGCCTGTACTGGAGTACAGAATGAAAGTGCATCTGTTTGGAGCCGTGTCATCACCAAGTCGTGCAAATTATGCTTTGCGGAGAACAGCAGATGATCATGCACAAGAGTTCCCTCTGGAGGTGGTCAGCACAATGAAAAACAACTTTTATGTGGATGACTGCTTGAAATCTGTGGCTTCAGAGGAAGAAGCAGTGCAGATGATAAAGGAACTAACTGTACTTTGCAGCAAAGGAGGATTTAAACTTTCTAAATGCATCAGCAATAGTCGCACAGTACTCACAGCCATTCCTGAGGAAATGAGGGCAAAGGAAATCAAAGAACTGGATTTGGATAAAGACCAGCTTCCGGTGGAAAGGGCGCTGGGACTCCAGTGGTGCATTGAAACTGATGAGTTCAAGTTCAAGACTTCAGTCCAGGACCACTCACCAACCAGGAGAGGCATTTTGTCAGTGGTTGCTTCCTCATATGATCCCCTGGGAATTTTGGCTCCTTTTAGTTTGAGAGCAAAGATGTTGCTGCAGGAGCTCTGCAGAAGAAATCTGGGTTGGGACGAAACCATTCCCCATCCTCTCTCCAAGCAATGGTCTGACTGGCTGGAGACCTCCAGAAGGTGTCAGAGGTCAAAGTGGATCACTGTATTAAACCAAGTGACTTTGGGAGACCTGATAAGGCACAGCTCCATCATTTTTCTGACGCTCAGTCAAGGTGGTTATGGAGCAGTGTCCTACTTGAGGATGGAGAAGGATAATGCTGCACACATAGCTTTTCTCTCGGGAAAGGCCAGAGTTGCCCCACTCAAGCAGACAACAATCCCATGGCTGGAACCTGCAGCTGCAGTTCTTGCTGTGCGAGTGGACAAGATGCTGAGAAAGGAGTTGCAACTTCCACTGTAGAAATCTGTTTTTTGGACAGACGGTACAACAGTGCTCAAGTACATCAGCAACGAAACTAGATGCTTTTGTTGCAAACAGAATTTCTGTTATCAGAGGAGCAACAGATAAAAACCAGTGGCGATATGTTGGATCTAAGGAGAATCCTGCAGATGAAGCATCCAGAGGATTGAGAGGGGAAGAGTTCCTGAAAGACAGGAGATGGATAAATGGACCAGATTTTCTCTGTGGGTCGGAGGAGGAATGGCCTACACTCGATGTTGATCTGCCTGTGATTCCTGCAGATGACCCAGAGGTCAAAAGAGATCTGACAGTGAATGCTGTTATAAAGGATCCAGAAAACGCCACAAACTATCTCATCCATTTCTTCTCATCCTGGATTAAGCTTAAGACATCCATTGCACGGTTTCTCAAGGTCAAGGAAACACTCATGTTGTTGAGTCAAAAAAGAAAGGAGTTTTGTGCTGCTGCAAACCTACATCAACACAGTTTGAACAGCCAAAAGCAAAAGGTGGAAAAGGAGATGCAGACATTTAAAGCCACGCTCAAAGGACAAATTTTGACTCCAGAGGACTGCGACAATTCAGTATGAGCAAAAACAAAGGTTCAGAGAGGAAATTGCTTTAATGAGTGATGGCTCTAAAACTGTTTCTAAGGAGAGTCCACTCTACAAGCTTGACCCAGTAATGGATAGTGGAATTATGAGAGTGGGTGGTCGACTTAACAAAGCAGCAATGCCAATGGAGGCCAAACATCCAGCTATCCTAAGCAAAGACATGCATATTTCCATACTGATTTTGCGTCATATCCACAAACAGCTGGGTCATACAGGAAGGAATCATATACTGTCCAGGTTAAGGCAAAAGTACTGGATCATAAATGCAAATTCTGCTGCCAGGAAAGTTATTTCTCAGTGTGTTGTCTGTAAACGTCACAGAGGAAAGTTTGTTGAGCAAATGATGGCCGATTTACCGGAGGAGAGAGTGCTGCCTGATCCAGCTCCCTTCACGGATGTGGGAATGGATTATTTTGGGCCTATAAGTGTAAAAAGAGGACAAAGTTACCTGAAAAGGTATGGAGTGCTTTTCACCTGCATGAGCAGTCATGCTGTTCATTTGGAAGTAGCCCACTCTCTGGATTCAGACTCCTGTATAAACGCAGTCAGAAGATTTGTCTGCAGAAGAGGACCAGTTTCATCCATCAGGTCTGACAACGGCACAAATCTTGTTGGTGCAAACCGTGAGCTGAAAGAGAACTTGGCTGCTCTGAATCATTCCAAGATCCAGAGAGCTTTGATTCAAGATGGCATAAAATGGAAGTTTAACACACCTGCAGCTTCTCATCACGGTGGTGTTTGGGAGCGTTCAATGATTCGTTCAGTTAAAATCTGTTTTGGTGGCATAATCATGCCAAAACTCCCGCGAGAGTAAATGAGAGTAAACGAGATCTCGCGCAAGGAAACTAGATCTCGCGCGAGGGGAAACGAGATCCGCACGGGCGGAATTGACATCCTTTTTTTTTTTTTTTTTTTTTTTTGTCTTTATTTCCATATACACTTGAACATTACAAACTCTCGACAGGAAATGTGTACGCATTTTAGTCAATTCAGAACATATACACTGAATGTAAAACAACATATTTAAAAATTATAACAAATAATGATAAAAAATAAAACCATTACTAAAATAATAGCACAGGCCTTCCAGTCCAAAAAGCCATGGGTCTATGACAAATCCAAAACTCAGTAATTCATGGAAGCATTCAACTTAAACACAAATATTTAGATATATCTTCACATATGAGGGAAACATCATGACTTGAATTTCTGAGGAATACCAAGGAAGCAAAGTATTCTCTTAGTTCGGTTTTAAAAACATTTGCAGACGGACGTCTATTTTGCCATTTACTTTTATGGATGTGGTAATTGCCCATAATTATAATTATATTACCAATTATGAACAATTCTTTTGGCAAGTTTTCATTACCATACAATATTTGTTCTTTATTCCATTGTTTAATTTCATCCATTTTGATTCTTAGCCAGTTCACAACATCCTGCCAAAAACATTTAACCACAGAGCAAGAGAAAAACAAATGTTCCATAGTTTCATCTTTTTGTGAACAGAAAACACACAATTCCACCTCAAAACCAAATCTCTTTTTTAGTGTTACTGCAGCTGGATAATATCCATTAATGATTTTGAATTGCATTTCTTTAACTCTTGGGGCTATGGGCCATTTCATAAATTTGATATATTTTCTTGTTATTCTGTCATCACAGTGTTTTAATTTAACATTCTGATCAAACCTGTGAAATAATTTCCCCTTAATTATTTTGCTTATCGTGTTATTGGTGATTTTTTTTATTATTTAAGGGAAATTGGTTTAGTTGTATTTTAGGCAAAGTTATTGTTCCTTGTGAGTATTGTAAATAGTTTTGTATCATGATTAACAAAGATGGAGGTATCGCCTTACAAACCTTATGGTATTCCTTTAAAGAACATTGTATGTTAAATTTTGCTTTGAATTCTGCAAACCCAAGAAAGTTACCATGTTCATCTAGTACATCTTTGATAAAAATGATTCCCTTTTCATACCAATTTTGGATAAATAACGTTTTTCTGTTTACTGTAATAACTCTATTATTCCACAAGGTGGAGCCATGTGGTGTGAAATTATGGACAAATACCATTTTCCAGTAGTGGAGAACTTGCTTGTGATAATTAGAAAGATTAATCGGCAGTTTGGATGTTTCAAAATCACATTTCAAAAGAAAGCTGAAACCTCCAACTTTATCAAAAATCTTTTTGGGAATATGAAACCATAAAGCATCCGGTTTGTCTAAAAAACCTTTTATCCAGTTAACTCTGAAAACACCAACCATAGATTCAAAATCGATTGTTTTTAACCCTCCTTTCTGGTTATCTTTAACAAGTTGTGATTTTTTAATGTAATGTGTTTTATTACGCCAGATGAATTGATAGATTATGGTATTTGCTTGTCTAATGTTTTGTGGACTTACATAGACAGAATAGCTTGGGTATACCAATTTAGAAACCCCTTCTGATTTTGACAGCAAGTTGCGCCCAAAAATAGTTAAATCTCTTGTTAACCAGTGATCTAATGATTTTTTCATTTCTTCAATTTTCTATTTTATATTTTTGTCTCCTCTAGTTTCCATATTTTTTGATAGATGAATTCCTAAGTATTTAATATCTTTCTTTACTGGGATCAAACCCAAGCTTGTATCAGTGCAATTATACAAAGGTAATATTTCACATTTCTTTAAATTGAGGCAAAGGCCTGATGCCTTAGAAAACATAGAGATTACATTCAAAGCTTTCTGAAGAATAGTTTTATCTTTTAGAAATATAACAGTATCGTCAGCAAATTGATTTATTTTAAATTCAGTGTCACAAACTGTTATTCCTTCAAAGTCTTTATCATTTACTATAAGATAAGCCAAAAGCTGAGTACAGAGTATAAATAATTTTGGTGAAATTGGGCACCCTTGTCTTATTCCACAAGATACATTTATTCTTGGAGTGATGCCTGAATTTAATGTAATATAACTATATATCTGTTGGTAAAACATTCTAATTATCATACAAAATCTATCACCAAAACCAAATGCTTCTAATGACTGTAAGAGGAAGTCATGCTCTATAGAGTCAAACGCCTTAAAAAAATCAACAAATAAAATTAGGCTTTCTGAGTCTATTAGGCTTTGATAGTCTAACATATCTAAAATTAATCTTACATTGTTATGAATATGTCTACCTTTAATGAAAGCAGATTGAAATTCATCTGTTAATTTATCTAAGACACCTTTAACTCTATTAGCATAAACTAGAGCAAGTAATTTATAGTCATTACAAAGGAGTGTAATGGGTCTCCAATTGTCTAATTGCAATAGATCCTTATTTGGTTTGGGCAATAAAGTTATTAAACCCGTTTTCATTGTTGGGGATAATTGACCATTTTTCATACAATCCATATAAGCATTAAATAGCAGATTTTTTATATCTGGCCAGAATGCCTTATAAAACTCCGTAGATAAACCATCAATACCGGCGATTTACCATTTTTCATTTGCTTTAGGGCGCTTTCAATTTCTGGTAAAGTCAATTCTTTTTCTAATAAAGATTTATCTTCCTCTGTTAGTTTTTTTACTTTATCCTTTATTGTATTCATGAAGGCATCACTACTGTCACTCTGAAATTTTCTTGTATACAAATTGCTGTAAAATTGGCTTACTTCCTCTTCTATTTGTTTGGAATCTTGAATAATACTGCCATTTTTGTTTAATTTAGTAATACATTTTTTAGTTTGTCTACGCTTTTCCAGATTATAAAAGTATGATGAGTTTTTCTCTCCCTGTTCAATCCATTTTGCCTTAGATCTTACATAGGCACCTTTTGCTTTTTCCAGGTACATTTCATCTAGTTGATTTTGGAGCCTAAGTAATTCCTCAGTCTCTTCAATAGTTCTGTTGGACTCACTACTTAACAAATTTATTTTTTCAATCATTTCCTTTTGCTTATGCTTGCGGATGTCTGCTACTTTCTTACTAATTTCAACAGCTTTTTGCTTTACTTGAAACTTAAACCATTCCCATTTACTTATGTCTGACATATTTAGCTTACTTATTTCATAACACAAAAGTTTTACCTGACTACAAAATTCTTTATTTAATAACAGGGTGTTGTTTAATTTCCAAACATTATTAGATTTTTGTTTTTGTTGGTTTATTGACAGTGACAACCAAATAAGACAATGATCTGTTAGCGGTGACGTTTGAATTTCACATTTTGATATTTGATTAACAATATTTTGGGACAAAAGCCAATAATCTAATCTTGAGCATATGTTGGAATCAGCAGGACTCATCCATGTAAACTTTCTTTTGTTAGGATTTGACATCCTCCAGTAGTCTATCAGATTATTAGACCAACAGAAGGTATTAAAAATGTCATTTTGTGTTGGCTGTGAACCCTTAGGAGGTTTTCTGTCAAGCCAGGAATTAGGTACTATGTTGAAATCTCCTCCTGCTAAAATGGTATCAATAGCATATGTTAATTTCCACTCTTTAATAGCTTGTGATAATTTTAGCATCATATTTCTATTGAGAGACCGGTTGTTATATCCATATAAATTAATCAAGATAAATCTAAGGTTTTTTATTTCCATGGCAACCATCAGCCAATGACCATCCTCATCACTTTCATACCCAATAATTTTCCCATCAAACTTGCAAAACAAAATCATCACTCCAGCAGAGTGAGAAGTCCCATGCGAGTACAAAATATAATCTCCCCACTGTTGCTTCCAGAATTTTTCATCCTCTTTGCTAGAATGCGTTTCTTGTAACAAAATAAAATTGGCTTTGACTTCCTTACAAAATAAAAAAATGGCCTTGCGCTTTATCATATTTTTAAGACCTCGAACATTAAGAGAACAAAAGTCAACAGACATAAGAATGAAAGAATAATACGCTTTTGTATGCGCTTAAGTATTTGGTTAAAGGCAGGAATGAGCACTCTGTCCTCAACTTGAACAATAACTGTAGCAGTCCCCCTACATCAGTCTAATGCAACGGGCTGGTTGACATCTGTATTTCATCTTGACATTTAGCCAGAGCTAGGTGCCTCTACTCTCTTACCATCTATAATGGCATACCCTTCCTTCAAGTAGGCTTTTTTTTTCCCAGAACGTCGAGCTTCCATGACTTTTGGATACAGCTTGGCCCTGGCCTCACGATCCTCTTTTGACCAATCTTGTCTGAATTGAATGTTCAGCTCCTTGCAGACTCTTGCCTCTTTCGTTTTCTTCCATATCTCCTCTTTAGTGTTGCGCATTCCAAACTGCATTATGATTGGTCGTGGTCTCATGTTGAAGGCTGGGTCATCTTTCTTTCCTAGTCGGTGGACGGTGTCGACTTGGTCACGGAGTTTTTCTACTGCCATAGGAATCACTCTTGTGAGAATCCCGATCACCGTTTCACGCGTATCTTCATTTTCCTTCTCTGGCAGCCCGATCAGTTTGAGATTCCACCTTCTCTTATATCTCTCTATCTCTTGGCATCTTTCTCTCAGCTCCTTGTTTTCTTTTGTCAGAGTTCCAACTTGCGTTTTGAAGTGGCTTATTTCTTCTTTGTTTTCTTTAATTTTTTTTCTCATTATTTTGAATGCGCAGTTCAAAGTTCTCAAACTTTTTTTTCAATGACATCCAGTCTTTCTTCAAATCTCTGTGATAAGGCACGAATAGCATCATACAAGCTTTCCATACTAACTTCTGTTGCTCCCTCTTTTTTCTTCATCTTCTTCGGATTGGGACTTGGCAGGGGTGTATGGTCCATCTTAGCTTTTGCCACCTGCAGCTCCATCTCCTCTAGATCAGATGAGTCATCCCAGCATGCTTCACGTAGCCCCGCCAGATCGTAGTCGTGATTGGTGAGGTTAGCTTTAGCTTGTGCCTTCGCTTTAGCCATTTTTTCCTTCTCAATTATATAATGTCTTTTCTTGTCGCTCTGCGCTTTAAACAGTCTTGAAGGGATTTCACCCACCTCACAGCCACTTTAGGGGTATCTGCTTCTCAAACGTATGTGTTCTGGACGTTTAGTTGACTTTTTATGTAGGAACCTGCATTTTCGAGTACCATCCAGCTGCAGCACCGGAGCGGAAGCCCCTGACGTGACAAAAGCCTCTGGCTTGACGGAAATGCCCCTGGCGTGACGGAAGTGACGCAAACAGGAAACTACTTTTTTTTTTGCCCATTTTGAATTAGTGGCGGCAGCATGCACAAGCGGCATCTTCGTGCTCAATGATGTCGGGATTTAAAAATACGGTAAGCTTTGCTACGTCGATAATGTTTGCTAACTACGAGCTGAATAGTAATCTGTTATTTTGATAACATTTTTATAAAGGTTTTGTGCAATCTGTGTCAGTTGCTGTGGATTGTCCTGCATTGAGATTTTTGTTGTCGGCCGTTACAGCGCTAATGAAAACTCCGAGCAAACAATGATGCAACGACAAGCCAGTCTCGGTGTATTTCACTTTAACCCTTACTGTCTAATAAAAAAAGAAGCTAAGTCTGTGTATTATTTTGCGTTTTAGCAAAATAATACACAGACTGTCATAGAAATACCGCCTGTTAATTTATTTTAAAATATATATTTCTTTAAAGGATACAATCATTGACTTCAGTGCTCACTATACATAGCAAATGTTATTTTTTTTAAAAACACAATTCTCAGTTAACATTCTGCTTCTCTTCCCTTCCCCTCCAACTTTGCTATTCTACACTATAATTTACTCTGTTGCAGTCTGTTACACACATCACCATTCAGCCTAGGGGTGTCACAGCAAAACTCCAGAGATGCACCAGTTGCTGCAGTTTTGTCCACTGCCCGTTTTGCAGGCCTCATATTTTTAAACCAACTGTTATGAGTAAGGTCCACAAACACCTCCAAGGCCATGCAAGGCGTGCAGTGCAACACAAAGGTAAGAGTATTTTTTACACTTGTCCTAATCTCAGTCATGGATGATGAATTAATTTTTTTTTTTTTTACACTTTAATTTTGATTGTATCATTTAAAATCCAAATGGCACAAACAATAAGGGGGGGGGGGATTCTGTCATTGACCACTGACTCATGTAGCTAACCTCAAATGCTGTATCAACACATGGAAACAAAATGTTTGTAGTTTGACATTTGAAATGCATGTCTTTTTCAGACTTCACAATATTTAAATGTAATTTGGAGTGCAAACCAACTGCACACTTCCACTGTCCCTCCTGCAAGCAATTGTTCGAAAGAAGAGACAGGTTTGTAGGCCATTTGGGACAGTGTGTTCAAGCTATTGAGAAGAAGCAGCAGGAGGAGGATGAGAAGCAGCGGCAGCAGGATGCCGAAGTGGAGGAGGCCAAAGGAGAGCAGGAGGAGGATGAGAAGCAGCAGGATGCCAAAGAGGAGCAGGAGGAGGAGGCCAAAAGGGAGCAGGAGGAGGATGAGAAGCCGCAGCAGGATGCCAAAGAGGAGCAGGAGGAGGAGGCCAAAAGGGAGCAGGAGGAGGATCAGAAGCCGCAGCAGGATGCCAAAGAGGAGCAGGAGGAGGAGGCCAAAAGGGAGCAGGAGGAGGATCAGAAGCCGCAGCAGGATGCCAAAGAGGAGCAGGAGCAGGATGCCAAAGAGGAGCAGGAGGAGGAGGCCAAAAGGGAGCAGGAGGAGGGTGAGAAGGCAGCAGGATGCCAAGGGGGGAGGAGGGGAAGCAGCAGGATGCCAAAGAGGAGGAGACCGAAGGGAAGCTGCAGGAGGATGCCAAAAGGGAGCAGCAGCAGGAAGCCAAAGAAGAGGAGCGTGTCAATAATCTGGATGCCAGTGCAAAAGTGAGGAGGGACAAGGTCTTTTCAGTGTCTTGTCCCCAGTGTTCATTAAAGATGAATAAAAAAAACTTGAATCGTCACATCCAAAGACGACATACAAAGCAAGGCTACATGGATGTAAACAAACAGTCACACTTGCGTACTGAATGTTTAGATCCTCAACATGGCATGTATGCAGTTTCCAAAACAATGCATGGCGACAGTGTCCCGTTTCATGTCCAACTTAAGACATGGGGTCAATGCCACAACATTAGGTGCGAGTCCCTAGACTGCCAGAGAAATGCTGACATAGCTTGCAGGAGTAATCTTTCTCATTTTAGGTGTGTCCATGTCAAGTCCATAGATTACTGCTCTTCCACTGCAAAAGACACGTGTCTTAGAGAGGATGTTTTGGATGACATGGTCAGTAAGCGGTGGTTTGGTGAAGATAGGAAAAATGAATGTCTGAGGCGTCGTGCTCAAGCCCAGGAGAACAACGTCCCCTTTACTGTCTCCACCTCTCTGATGTTGCCTAATCTTTGTGTGTCTGTTTACGAGCCATCTGTGGCTTATTACAGCCGACTCCAGCGTGTGATGGTTGTGTACAACCGAAAGCTGAACACCTGGCACTGCCGCTGCAGTCATACACGGCGATCATGTCCACACAAAATTATTGCCAAGTGGCACTTTTTCCAGGAGTGTCCTAATGTTTTTAAAAAGGTCAGATCCAGTGAGTACATCCCAGAAGACCAACCCATTGAAAACACCACTCCATCAAACACAAGTGAGGCAGAAGATGACTGCGCTCTCTACCCACCAAAAGGAGAAGAGCTGAAGAAAATGGTTGAATATATATTCAAACATAAACGTCTTCCACCAACACTTCCAGATCACCTCAGAAAACGCACAAACGAGTACCCTCAAATCTTTATACCGGATGAGACTTTCTGCACTGTCTGCCCTGGGACTATTCCTTTAGGTGCTCCGATTCTGATAACTTCAAAGGCCAAAATTCTGACCATTGATGGGACTATAAATGGTAAGTACTTAATCACTTTGATTTTTGTCCAGTATAAGAAAGTAGTGTTAAAGCAACCTTTACCGATCTTGCATTTCAGAAAGGACAGCAAAGTTATTTGAATATAAACAGACTCTTCTCACTCCAAAGACACACCCAACATTCCCTCTTTCTCCTTATGCAGAAGCAAAGCTCTGACAGGCAGGTCCCTTGGCCAATCGTAGGTGTGGGTCCCATTTCAAATATTGATTGGAGTTTTCATTAAATATTTGGAGGCTTTAATAATATCTTATTTTGATTAATGATGGATCTGTCTTGTATTTCAGAGTTCCATTACCATATTCATAGCATTTTAGCCTATAAAAAAAATAGTGCAGCGGTGCACGTCGGTAAGGGTTGCTTTAAAACGAGTGTTCCCAGGTCCGGTCCTCAAGAGCTGCTATCCTGCATTTCTTAGAACATACCCTCTCCAACACACCTGAATCAAATTGCTAATTTCCTCATGCACATGTCATTCAGCTCTGCAGAGGCTGGTAACGAGCTATTCATTTGATGCAGGTGTGTGGGAGAAGGGATGCAACCAAAATGTTCAGGATAGTAGCTCACGAGGACTAGACTGGGGCACCCCAGCTTTAAAACAATGTGCTAAAGTAATTATGGCCAACATCCTCTTCCTCTATTTCAAATTCCCAGATGTCTCAACATTTCTCCGGAAATGTGTGGACTGCGGCATGACTTATCGCTATCAGGAGTTCAGGGATGGAGTTCACAATTTTAATGATCACCTCCTCCTTGGACTACACTTCTGTTTGTTTATCAGGTCCCAGCTCCAGGTTAGTGTCTTTTAAACAGTTACTTCAGATGTTGTCTGTGATTGATATAAATAAATAATTAGCAATATTTATGCTCTAAATGTCAAGACTTTCCAAGCTGTTGCAAGCACTCTACAATCCCTTGAGCAGCTGACAGAGACAAAGTTCCCCCCAGCTGATAGTGTGATGCACGGGTATCTTCATTTTGAAGCCATGTCTGGTCATGCCTATGACTTCAGCTGTGTATGTTGCGGTGACCATCCCCCCATTGTGGTAATGGACCTTCATAAAAAAGGTGTCTTCCATCTGACAAGTAAGTTTATTTTACATAAAGCATACTGTAAATATCGCATTTCCAAAGTGTTTGTCTTATTAATTAATGCACTTGTGATCGTTTTATTACTGAAATGAATTGCAGCGAGTGACTTGAGAAGTCCACCTGATGACTATAAAGGGGAAGTGAATATCGAGAACTTCTGGGATTCTGTCTCCAAAGAGCTTATTGCCCGGGGTTTCTTGACAAGTAAGCTAAATATGTCTTAAATACAAGCACAACGTCTTCATTGCTTATACCTTTAAGTTCTGATACTTTTTTCAAGGTAAAGCCTGCCTACTCAACACCCCCTTTTAAAAACAAAAACTGAAATTAATGGTGGTTTCATTTTTTGGTTTAGGCAACAGAAACAATCCGTATAGTGTTCCACCTTCTTTTGAATATTGGGCACCATGGATCGGTGCAAAAACAAGAAGGTCACCAGTGGTACTCAACACTGAGTATAAAAAAATCCGGACATCCAAGGTTCCAGCTGAAAATTCCGAACTAACAGTCACCGAGGACCATCTCCTAAATGAGCTCCTTAATCAGAAGGTATGTGCTGTGGGGTTTTCTATATAAACATGCTTACAAATTGAGATAAAAGCAGTGAGGAGACGGCTAATTAGGTAATTTATTTCGTAGGTTGAGTTAGTCAGAAAATTATGTAAAGAGTGTGGCCTTGACACAGTTGGAACAAGGATGGATCTCATTCTGCGGCTCAAAGAGGAAATGAGTACACGGGCGTCTTTTGATAAGATGTTTCAAAAAATATGGGGTGCCTCAGGTTTGTGAATTCTAATCTCTTTGACATAATCTAGTACTAAATTTCCAGCCCATGTCATTTGTGCAACTAATTGAATGCAAACCTTTCCCCTGTAGGCGGATGGGCAGCAATCCTCTGTCCATGTGGTGTTGTGTGCAGTGTGAAAGTGCTTCTGAGGGCAGAAAGTCCAAGGGATTATGCAGACCTCTTGCTGTCGTGGACACACATGCCCAACATAATCATATATGATTTTCCAAGTGGACTGTCCAGACACATGAATCTGAGGGAGCAGCAAAACATGCCCTTCACGCCGCATGAGGGACGATTGGCAGAACCAACAGAAGAGAATCTGAAGAAGGCAAATGAAGGCAGCCTGACAGTGACTCTGCCATGGTTGACGGAAAAGAAAAACCCACCAGATGCACATTGCCACCCTTTAACAGGCTCATCAGAGCACTACGCTCTCTGTGACATTTTTCATGAGGGAAATTCAAAAGACCCCAAAAATGTCCTCAGACGTGTAGGTCTGGTTCCGGAGCTGTCAGGCCGCATCAACACGCAAGTGGTGGAGCAATTCTTCGCTCAAATGAAGAAATGTAATTATTTCCTCAACGTGGCACAACCCTCAACAAACATCTTCTTGCTGCGTAACATTCTGCACCACAGAAATGAGCGACTTAACAAAACCACTGTTGAAAAAATTCAGAAGACCTTTGGGACCAAAGTGTCGCTGAATGCAGATGGCCAGACAGTGTTAGGTTTGTAAAGCTGATTGAGTATATAATTTTATCATGTTTTGTTGTATCAGTAAATAATGAGAGCATGTCATTTCTGCATATTGTCATTCTTCTCCACGCCACAGTAACAGAAATGCAGTTAAAGCCAAATAAGATGGAGATGGAACCTGCACATGATCAACAAGGTATTTTTGCCACTGTTTTCAGAAGCTATAGTTTAATAAGTAAGGATTAAACATCAAGGAGCTGTGCATTATACAGTTTTAATGCAGCTTGCCGTGCCTCTTGCATTAAAACTGTATAATGCATAGTTCCTCATTTAATCCTTCCTTGTGTACTGTTAAAGAATATGCATGAAAATATTTTTGTGGTTGAGTAATGATATCTTGCAGCAATGGGTGAGGATGTTACCAGCTGTGGACAGCACTGTGAGCCTTTAACACAGACTTGGAACCTCAGACCATGCAGACTCTCATGGACTTTGGGTAACCACCCAAAGCAACAGCAACTGGTATTTTCTTTTTTTTTTTTTTTTTTTTTTTAAAGTGTACATTTAAAAAATATATAACAATTTAAAGAAAAAGAACCCCCCCCCCCCCCTCCTCTCCTTTTTTTTTCTTTTTTTTTTTTTTTTTTTTTATAGATGGACTATATTCTGGATGAAAAGCGAACAAAGGATGAGCTAATCATCAAAGACTGTGAAACGTGCCTCACAAGGGAGAACATGCAAACTTTAGGACTGGGAAAGGACTTGGATTCAATGGTTGGCTGTTTCATAAGTACACACAATTCTAATCAAATGAGAATTTTCATAGAAATTTATAAAAGGTTGCTGATATTTCAGTGTGTACACATCAAGTTTAGGAAGTTTTATTTTTAAGCTGTGTAGTTTTTCATGGGAATCGGTTCCAAATGTGTCTTTGATATTGGTAATCTCTTTTTTTTTTTTTTTTTTTTTTCCTTTTTTCAGTGTTGCACATTATTTTGTGACTGCAAAACCTTGTGTGGTGTGTGTGTGATAGGTTTTTATGTATTTACAGACTGGAAATGCTTGCTTGCGCCTTGTGCAAGAGATGGCACAGATACAGGTAAGTTGCTATTTTTGAGATGGCTTATGATATGCATTACTACTTATTTTGCTTTCATTATAGTATTGTCTAAATTTTATTGACAGGGGAAATCTGTTCACATAGTGGACCTACACATGCCCCCAACATGGCTACCCCCCCATGGCTGCGACCCTTTCCTCTCACTTCCTGTTGGTTTTTTTTTTTTTAACCTCAGTAAACAAACATTACGTAGTAAAATGTACAAAGGATAACGGGGAATTAGCAATGTTAATTTTGCATTTTCATTAGGTCAACTCACATGGATTGGATGCCCTCATTATTCCTCTGTGGATAACGGGGCACTACCTTTTGTGTGTAAGTTTCATTTTAAGAATACACGAAATGATTGTTTTAGTGTACTAAAAAGGCTTTTGTTTGTCAATTGCTGTTAAAGCCCAATTTATTGTATGATTTGCTTAAAATGCATATATCCCTCAGGTCATGAAGCCTTTACAGAGAGAGATTCTGTACCTCGACTCCTTCTATCATATAAAAAAACAGGGTTTTGGACATGACGGTTATCGCAGTCTTTTAAGGCAATAGCCATGTTGCATTCAGTTGTTTGACTGTTGGTCAATGAAGTTCCCTTGACCGTGTATCTCTAAGAATTTACAACGGAGGTTACACTTATTCCTTTCTTATAGCACTGTGAAATATTCACATGTACCAAGAACATACATAAATTTCAAGTTTGTACAAAACTCCATTTCATTATGTTCCTCCAGTTGTAAATTTTCAGTAAACTGTGTTCTTCAAAAGGCAGTCACGTTCCCCTGTTGTGGGTAAAGGCAGTCCGTTCCCCTGACTTGCTCATGTTGTGAAGTTTTCTAAAGGCAGTCACGTTCCCCTGACTTGCTCATGTCTGTGAAGTTTTCTAAAGGCAGTCACGTTCCCCTGACTTGCCTAAAATTTTATTGTTAAAGTTGTTAGGCCATTAACGCATACTTTTTAAACCACTACATTATAGAGATCTCGCCAAGCAGCTTGTTCCAGGGCCCTGGATAGAGAAGACTGGAAAAGATATTGTGGTACATGTTTTGGATTATATTGATTTAATTGTAATCGTATTTAATAAACAAAGTTTGACATTTTTCCATGTGATGTTTCATCGTGATTCAGGGACTTCCCCAACAGAAATATGGGAACGACTGTGGTATCTTCATCATAATGGTAAGCAGATAACCTTTTAAATGTGCAGAAGTGATGAAGCCACAGTAGGAATGCTGTCACCAATAGCATGTTTCCATCACAGTATGCCTGGTACCTGATCCTGGATGCACCATTTGACTTCACTGTTGTAAGTAGACTTCAAACAGAAATGTCTTTGGAATCATAAGGTTATCTTGCAACATTGAAAAATATAAACATGCACTTTGTCATTGTGACAATGTTATTCCTCTAGGATGACATGGCAGCTCTGCGAAGATGGTGGTGTGCAGTGCTAGTTGAAAACCTGCACCTGGAGGGGTATGTGAATGTGTCTGTTTGTCTGTCTGTCTGTCAGATTTGTGACTTTTTTTTTTTTTTTTTTTTTTTCACAGACATGGCAGGAGGTTTGCCCATTTTTCAGAGGAGGCAGAAAACTTGCTGAATGGCCTTCTTCCACCAGTCTTCAGACTTAGGCGTAAAAGAGAGGTGAATTAAGTAAATTGAATTGTAAAAAGGGGGGTGTGGTGTGTGTGTGTGTGTGTGTATACTATAACTGTTTTATTTCTAACAGTTTAACATGGCATATGTAATAAAATATACTTTCTTCAAAAGCACACAGCTGTTTCTGATGACCAGGAGGGGTTGTCAAGCCAAAAGGACAGCAATGTAGAGGTTTGGGACATTATTTAAGGAGCTAATAAACCATGACATTTCTAAAAGCTCATTCTGTAATACATGTGGTCAACAGGAGTCTGCACAGGATATCATCACTGAACACAGTTACTGTAAGAGGCCTTGCACCATCAACCTGGCTGAGTTGGTTAGTGTGTGATTTTTGGTTGTTTCTATCGAGCCTGCTGTGTAGTCTCCATATTTTATATAAAGTATTTACTAAACATAACTCAACTGTAAAATTTTTACTTTTAGGACAATGGATCTCAGCAAAACATTGAAAGACTAGAGGTAAGCAAAAAGCCATCCTAGTATTAGGAACTAACTGCATTTAGTATTGTTTTTAATAAGTGCTTTATGATATTACAGGAAATGGTAGAAGAGGCACAAGAGCAGCGGAAACGGCAATGTTCAGTGCTGATAGACTTCTTGACAGGGAACTATAAACTGAGACAACACCTTGAGGTATCTATTTACCACAAAATGCATTAGCATTTATTAGAGCTGGACAAATATGGAAAAAAATTACAATCACGATTATTTTGACTGATATTGAAATCACGATTAATATACACAATTATTCATTGATTTTAAAAAGTTTATTGAAGCACAAAAATTCAACTTCATATATAACTTTAAAAAAATACCACAAATAGAAATAAATTACAAGCAAGTAAAGGAGTAAATTAAGAATATCTTAAAATGATAATGGCAATAAAAATGAATACTCTGTCTACATGCATTTCTGTTCTGTACTCCCTGCAGTTTGCTTCCTATAACTCCTGTTCACATCAAGATTAATCGTTTTTCTTGGATTAGTGTGTTTCTGATCGTGAGAAGGCAAAATTGAAATCGCGATCAAAATTAGATTGTCCAGCCCTAGCATTTATGGCATTCATTGCATGTCCATCTTAAAACCTTTATCATAGGATGAATCATCAATCTCAAGTAAAGTTATGTTTATTTGCAGGCCATCAGCACTGGCCATCTGCATTCAGTGTGGGAAGGAAAAGGGGAGCGAGCCACCACCTACTTCGATGACGACGTGCAACTGGATCAAGTGGTCTCTTTTCTGTTTGCCGTCCTTAAGGACACACCAGGAGCGAGACAACCACTAGATCCGGTTGCCTTTGTCTTGGAAGTGCTTTTGCCTGAGGTAAAATGTCACCGTCAGTCATTTTCAGACTGGTAGAAACTGGAATAATGCCTTACCCTTATTGAGTTATTTCATTCTGCTACAGTCAGTCATCTGCAGCCTGATGGAGGTGCACTCGCTGTCGGTACAGAAAGCCACGGAGCTGTACAAACGGGGCCCACAGTATAAACCATGGTAAGATAAAGACTAGAGGTTTGATATTAAGATTTTTTTTCATATATAGTGAGGTGTATATTGAATGTTTGACTTTTTCATTTTTACAGTGAATTGGACCTTTTTCAAATCTGCCTCCAGAAAAACCTGAGCGCAGAGGCCAACAAAAGGATTAAGAACTTTGAAATAAAAATGAGAGAAGCACTCCAGTCGGAGAGATTTCTGAACCAGCTGTGATTTGTTGTGGTTGCTAAATGCTCCCTTTACAGAAAATAAAAGATGAGGAGCTGTGGTCTGTTTTTATTGTTCTTCTGCAGAGAGATCAGTTCTTAAACAGCATGTAGGTTTTTGTGAGAAACTACACATCCAATTAAGTGAGTGAAGGTTTTATAGTATAGACCAAACAGTTGGTTCTTTAGAAATGATATATATGGGCGCTTTTGGGTCCTTTTTTTTCCCTTAAAAATCTTATCTGAATTTCAATTAGACATTAGACTTGCATTTCCTGTTTGGTCAATGTTTAGTGGGTAAATTTAACAATATTCCTTCATTTGATTCTGTGATGTGCAGTTCCCCTTGATGATCCTTTTGATCTTTAAAGTAGGCTAAACCTGATCTAATTAACACTTTTTGGTCAGTTACATCTATGTAGGAAAGGAAAAACATGTAGACATCTCTGTACATAAACTACAGGAACAAGAAATAAGATGGTTGGAGTAATGGTAGCTTAGAGACTGCACTGAAATTACACTAGTCAGTTTTGATATATAATTAATGAGAATTGTTAATTACAGGCCACTTCTACGTCACTTCCGTCCGGCCAGGGGCTTCTGTCACGTCAGGGGCTTCTTAATAAACACACTGAAATTACTTCAATTTTACCATATAATTAATCATTAGGGGAATTATTGTTAATAAAAGGCCACTTCTACGTCACTTCCGTCCAGCCAGGGGCTTCTGTCACGTCAGGGGCTTCTTAATAAACACGCTGAAATTACTTGAAATTTTACCATATAATTAATCATTAGGGGAATTATTGTTAATAAAAGGCCACTTCTACGTCACTTCCGTCCAGCCAGGGGCTTCTGTCACGTCAGGGGCTTCTTAATAAACACGCTGAAATTACTTCAATTTTACCATATAATTAATCATTAGGGGAATTATTGTTAATAAAAGGCCACTTCTACGTCACTTCCGTCCAGCCAGGGGCTTCTGTCACGTCAGGGGCTTCTTAAAAAACACGCTGAAATTACTTCAATTTTACCATATAATTAATCATTAGGGGAATTATTGTTAATAAAAGGCCACTTCTACGTCACTTCCGTCCAGCCAGGGGCTTCTGTCACGTCAGGGGCTTCTTAAATAAACACGCTGAAATTACTTCAATTTTACCATATAATTAATCATTAGGGGAATTATTGTTAATAAAAGGCCACTTCTACGTCACTTCCGTCCAGCCAGGGGCTTCTGTCACGTCAGGGGCTTCTTAAAAAACACGCTGAAATTACTTCAATTTTACCATATAATTAATCATTAGGGGAATTATTGTTAATCTTATTAAGAGGCCACTGTGTCACTTATATCAAGCCAGAGGCGTCTGTCACGTCAGAGACTCAGAGTGCTATTCTTTTTTTTAATAACTGTCCTGGAAACATTGCTCTTACCAAAATAAGTAGTGGTGGTCATTGGATCCTATTTGTGATGCATATAGATGAGACCTCAATAATCCTAGGAAATATTTATGAATACTGCAACACAAACCAAAAATAAAACCTTCTCATGGAAGTTAGAGAGTACTGTATCAAGACAATACAGAAAATGTAATCATAGGTGGAGACTGGAATATAGTTATCGATGAATGGACAACTATATTCCATTCATCAATAACTACAGTACATTCGATGAATGGATATTCCATTCATGGTCTGCAGCACACCTGCTGAATGAACAGGGTCCCTTCCTCTCCTGTGAAAATTTAATCAACAAATACAATATCCTGTCCACAAGCTCAGTTTGATAAGGTGATGAGAGCAATCCACAACTCCATTAAAAAGATTATCAAAGGACTCAGTAGACAATGCTTCAGACCAGAGCTACCTGCACTTCATTTTCCAGGGGATTTTAACCATCAAAGTTTCTCAGCTGACAGTACTACAAATAAATTAATTTGCATTCACTTGAATGAACTGTTGCATCCCATATAATCAAATCATAACTCAATCATAAAATTGTTTCCAGAAGAAAGTGTAAGAAAATGGAGAACCAAATACCGGAAATATCCTGTCAGCACTAAGACGAAAAGTGCATTTTAAAATCCTTAACATTTATCCGTCCAATGAGCTGCTACGTCTGATATTTAACATTAATCATAATAACTGTTGCCTCTGTATAATAGTGACATTGAAACAACTGATCATATATTTTCTACTTTATCCATTCAATGATATTTTGGGGAGATTTTCAGGATTGGTTGTCAGAAAATATTGCCTTACAGACCCCCCTGAACAGAAATAATATTGTTTTTGGTAAGAATATGCATGACAGTAAATGTGTCTTGATCTTGAATGTTTTGATACTCTTAGCAAAATTCTTCATTCACAGAGCTAAATGAAACAAAATTTAACCGTATTTCTCTGTATTCAGAGAAATCTATTAAAAAAAGAAATGGGCTGTGACTCTTCTTGCATTTGAAGATTCAAAATTTTTTAAAGACTGAGACTATCCAAGGCCACACAATTTATAAAATGTTGTGTACCTATAAGGCACCTTTTATTTATCTATTATTTTAGCATTACCTTTTTTTAAAATCTCTTCTTTTTTCCTTTCTTTAACCTTATTTCTATTTTCTTACTTATCGGTCTGGTAGTTGTATGTTCTCAGGTTTCTGTAATATCAGAATTTGCCCAATGTTTTTAAGCCGTTTTATCTCCAATCTGTTAGAGGGCATGTCCGTCAAGCCAGGGGCTTCTTAAAGACCATGCCAAAATTACCCTTCGTCAGTTTTACTACACGATTCATCATGGGAAGTAGTGTTATTGATTTTATTTTGAAAATGAAAGGCTACTACGTCACTTCCGTCACGCCAAGGGCATTTCCGTCAAGCCAGAGGCTTTTGTCACGTCAGGGGCTTCCGCTCCGGGGCTGCAGCTGGATAGTATTGGCATTTTCGCGTGCGTTCACTCCGCCATCTTGCTCCTCGCCCCACGGAATTGACATCCGCGCGCGAGGAGATCTGCTCCGCGAGAGCAGACTGAAGACGCGCGCGCGCGTACAGACATCCGAACGCACGCGCGCGCGCGATTTCTCCGCTCTCGCGTACGTCTCTGCTCTCGCGCGCAGAATGTTTGTGCTCCAGTTGTGGCTGCCATAGACATCGATAGACCCAGCATTCGCGGGTTTGAGACGTGCCGACAGAGCGGCCATCTTGGGTCAGACCAGGCTGCCGTCAGAGTGAATGCGTGCCTGTTGAGGACAGTGGTATTTCTCATGTTCAGACCTGCTTAACCCAGTGAATTTTCAGCCGATTTCTAGATAAATGGACTGACTGAAAATGCCACCCTTTTACGGGCTGCACAGGACTATTTGACTGAATTAAAGGATTGCATAACTTTATATATGACATTTTGTTTATGTATTGACAGTGGCAAACCTGCAAAGCAACTCCACTTTTCTTCAAATAGAGGAATATAAACCAGATCTTGCGTGATTGTGTGCGTGTGTGTGTGTGTGTGTGTGTATATGTGTGTATATATATATATATATATATATATATATATATATATATATATATACACACGCACACACACATATATATATAGGGTTCAGGTTCGCTGTAGGACGGAGAGATACAGAGATTCATTCCTGCCAGCAGCCATCACCTTAAAGAACAAGGCTGACTGACTTATTATTGTTATATCATTTCATATAAATGTTGTATTAATTTAAAAAAAAAAAAGTGAGCTTTTCCGAATGCTGAATTTCCCTTCTGGGATGAATAAAGTATTTTTCATATATATATATATATATATATATATATATATATATATTGTGTGTGTGTTTTTTAATTCTTTTATTGTGTTATTAAAACACTATAAGCCTGACACAACAATAAAATGTAATTAATTAATAAATCAGTTAATGATCAAGTAATTCATTCACATTTATTAATAATTCATTCATAATGTGTTAATTAATCCATTGATTATTAATTTATTGAGTAATTAGTTAATTTATTAATATTCATTAATAATATTCACTTATTAATTAAGAATGGATGAATTAATCATTCACTCATTTATTCTAAACTTTGTTAAGAATGTACACTGAATACATAGTAATACAAAAGAGTATGGGCATTACAAAGGGAAAAAGGAAAGAAAAAAGTAAATAAATCAAATCCAGTGTCAGAACTTTGCATAAAAGTGATTCCAGAACTCTGGATCCAGTTTGAATCAAGTGAATAAAGTTTGACTTTGTTCACTTGAGTTTAAATTGTTTTTGTTCTAAATAAATAAATGTTTTCCAAATAAAGTTTTTTTTCCAGTTTGTCTTGGTTATTGAAATGGTAGAGTCATTTAAGTGTTCATTGTGAAATTTTATTTTATTTTTTAATTGTCTTACATGTGATTAATCTGAGATCTGAGGAGCCTTCATTCATTCTGACAGCAGCCGTCTGACCTGTGGTCTGACCCAAGATGGCCGCCCGATAGGTACGTCAGCCTAGCGGCCAGCAGCGTCCAATGGGGTGTCTACGTATATGATGTCTATG